>ML217877.1:0-11156 GCA_004785975.1 Popillia japonica
GCCGAAATTGGTCCCGAAAGTAATTTTTAATAGCGTGAACGCAACAGCGTCATGACCTACTTTATTCGACTCGCTGTGCACGATTTACTTGGATTCCCTTGTCTATATATCGTACGGAACAGGATCATCTTCTACACGATCGCCTTTTAGCGACTAATACACCTCGACTCCATCCAATGTCATTGCGCAAACGGTAATAAAACACACACTACAACTATACGTTTTCGAACGATCGGTGGCTTCGCATACAACAGCACAAAGACGAGTTAAACTACGGTGAATGCCGTTCGAGAGATGGATGTGTGAGAACTTAGGATCGTGCCTTCCCCAGGTCTCGCTTACAAGATGTTCGCAGTTCAACCTACTTGCCGTTAAATGTATGGAATAAGTGTTTGTGCGCCTCGCATTACTGCATTAGAATTAAATTGTAATAGATATAATAGCAGAATTACAATCAATTTACAATTTAAGCATTTACAGGAAAAGAGAGTTAAGCTATAGAAAAACGATTCATCCTAGTAATAACCTTATTAATAATAGAATCAAAATCGAGTATTAAAACAAAAGCCTTCTATGCAATTTTCGAAATTGGTGTCAAAATTTCGGCGATAAAATTATGAAACGCATCTAAATTTATTTCCAACTTGAACAATTTAATAAATTAATACGATAATCGCACTAAATTAAAAATTTTATTTTTAAGTATTTTCAGCAAAAGAGGGCGGCGATGCAAAAATTTTGTTTTGCCCGAAATTAACCTTATTTAATACACAACCGAAATAACCCACCAACATCAAAGCCTGCTATTCAAATACGAATTTGGTGTCGATTACTATTTACATAAACCTGCGAATTTTAAATCTTCCCCCGTAAAATGATAGTAAATCACCGCGTTCTAATCGCTGTAACTCTTGCACTTTCTAATAATGCTCGGCGCGTATTTTACAGTAAACGTTCCTCATTTTTTTCTCCTACAAAAAGAGGCATACACGATGCAACTGCACGTGACCTCGACGAGTCTCCCTATTTTATGTATATATGTGAGCATCCTATGGCATCGCAACAGCATCAATTCTTTCGTCAATTTACGAGCTTGTTCGAGCCTGTATAACACCGAGTAGTGTCACAACAACACGTTGGATTTACGACAGTTTCGAAACTGTAGCGTAGCGAGGAGTGAGATAATGAAGACAGCTGGTTTGACTATTGGTGAAGGTACTTCTGAAAAGTACCTATATCGTATGTGATCAGTGTGTGTGGTAATCTCGAATGTATTATGAGCAAATAAGGTACAAGGAATGTTAATGGATTGTTTTAGATTTCTCGCTACCGCAGTATTATTTAAATATAACTGAATCGAAAAATTAAATTCGCTCATGCGCTACTAGAAATAGAAGATAAGGTAATACGGAACTAAACGATACAAATATTCCCGTGTAAATCGCGCTTCAACACGCAATAATTTCCTCCGCAGAGAGATCTCGATATATATGGTACGACCAGGCGTAAATGTTCCTTTATTCTCGCACCAATCGACGCGTAAATACTTATTTTATTGCTGCTTGAAGACACGAACTGTATACACATACACACCGTCCGTATCGACAACAATACGATTAGCTGCGTACACACATCGGCAAGTCAGAGTCAAGTGAGGTTAAAACGATATAATAGATCTCGGTGACAAGTTTACCAGTACGAGGATTGAAATATAACGAATCCCATTCGTTATATTCCAAGTTTAAATCGGAGAGGGATATATTAGGACGAGATTGTTTGTGTTGGTATAAAGCATGTTGGAAATAGTATCGAAAACATGATTTTAATTATAAGCCTTTTATTCGAAAAAAGAATTTGGTCCCCCCATTTAAATTTTTAAATAAATAATTTAAATAATATTTCGGATTTTAATTTTAATTTTATTCTAGATTGATATAAAACTATCAATATTCTATTTGGCCAATTATTTCGTATGCAAATCTGGATTTTAGCGCGAGATGACGTCATCGCGAAAAAATTATTTTGACCAATTTGCTCCTAATTAATTCTAATATCGAAATAATCGAGCGGATTAGGAGCCTTCTATGCAAATAAGAATATGGTGTTAAAAATTCCCATACTAATTAAAACAAATTTGAAATCGGTACGTTCTAATCACTTTAATTATAGATCTCCTATCAGTTTAATAATATATTTGAGTTAAAGTGGGTGCGTTATTAGCTGAAAACTGCAAAGCTATTAATATTCCGTTTCTTTTTTGTTTCACTCCGATTAGAATCTAATTAACATCTGCTCTAAGTTGTAATTGATCCAAAAAACTGGTCGAATTAGAATTAATTGTGATTGGAAAAAAAACTGGTGCAAAAAAGTGAGGTATTAAATTAAAAAAAAGAAAACAATCGAAGAAATACTTATGTAATATTTGGTTTTAACCTATTAGTGTCGGTAATATCACGATTTTCCTTATCTTACTACTTTGTTTAGTTAGATGGTTCACCACCGACTTCCGGCTTGTTGATCGTCGATTGTTTAACCGTATATATATGCTGTGCTGACTGTGGGACCTCCCGCTGCTTAACCAGCGCCTTATCTAGATTGTTCGGGTGTATGTAGTGTTGGAGCAAATCCGAGTGCCGAGGTAATTATAAATAAATAATTAACTTACTGGATGGTGAGATGGTAACCTTGGGTGTCGGTGGTGCGTGTTTTAGTCGTGGAGGCATCGGATATATGGGTACTTGCAGGACTACAGGTGTAGCTTCCGTACTTTTTTTACTGAGATCCACGGGCTTTTCTTGAACTGGAGGTCCTTCGGCCTGGAAACAAAAAAAAAATTACAATTTTATTATTATTACACCTTTACGTAATAACACCGTCCTTAAAGAAGAGATTAAATAATTACTGTTGTGGCTTCACTTCACGCTCATCTTGTGACCTATTTCGTTACATCATCCTACACTACAAACGTCCTTTCCAAGGCATGCTCTCTCGCACATTCGCTAAACGCTGCGTCTTTTGCAATACACGGCTTCTTTTTCCGCGATGAGAGCAAAATAATCCATTACTCCATAATTACACATCAACGACCATGTTTGCTTGCATATTATATGCAATCCAGCCATATAATGCAGTATTTTATTTCATTCTCTCGTGCTGATTCGAAAGCGACACGAAAGATGATACTTCGCGAGCGAAGAACAGGTCAAACAAATTTTCTTAACATAATGAATAGGTAGATAGGCGGTTGGCAGTTTTATGATGTTGCGGAACAAAGAATTCTGCACTCGCACAGATCTAGATGCGACGATAGATTAGGTCCGTAAATTGCGGACTTCGCCAGATAGGTAATTAGATGATTAGCGGAATAAATGCTGATTGAGGCGAGCGCAGCTTCCACCTTACGTTCTAATTGGTTTTATTTATGTTTCTATTAACAATACTAAGAATAGAAGCATTTTTAGGAAAGGAGGTTGATGTATTGGCAAAATTGTTTAGGTTAATAACCAGCGTATTGAAGGTAGTATCAAAATATCGTTTCAAAATATAAGCCTCCTATTGCGATATCCGAGCGGTGCCACCGTCTTTTTGAGGTTAGATCACAAAATTAAGCCGGCAAAATCGATTAAATGAGAATAAATCGAAGGAATTAAAACTAATTATTTTAAAACAGGATTTTTGGGAGGAGAGGATGAAAATACGGAAAAAAAAATTAGACCAGAAAAGAGCATATTCAATCTAGTACTAAAATGACGTCATAGAATATAAGCCTCCCATCGAGATAACCGAATGGTTTCAGCGTTTCTTCAAGACGAATTATTGCAATAAATCGGAAAAAAATCGTTTAAACTAGAGCAAATCTCAAAAATTTGAAATTAAACGATGTTTACCAGTTTTAAGCATTTTTAGGAAGAGAGGGTGAAGTTACGAAAAAATTATTTAGTTTAGTAAAAACTATATTGATAACGCTACTAAAACAGCATAGTAAAACAAAAGCCTTCTATTGAAATTAGAAAGTTGGTTTGGTATAAATTTAAAAAAAAATATTTTTAAACGGGATTTTTGGGAGAGGATGAAAATACGAAAAAAAATTTAGATCAAAAAAGAGCACATTAAATCTAGTATTAAAATGACGTCATAGAATATAAGCCTCCCATCGAGATAACCGAGTGGTTTCAGCGTTTCTTCAAAACAAATTATTGAAATAAATCGGAAAAAAATCGTTTAAACTAGAGCAAATCTCAAAAATTTAAAATTAAACGATGTTTGCCAGTTTTAAGCATTTTTAGGAAGAGAGGGTGAAGTTATGAAAAAATTATTTAGTTTAATAAAAACTATATTTATAACGCTACTAAAACATTATGTTAAAACAAAAGCCTTCTATTGAAATTAGGAAATTGGTTAGGTATAAATTTTTTAAAAAATAATTTTTTAAGTAAATTAAATAGAAACTATAACTAATCTATTATAGTCGCCCAATTTTAAACAGATTTTAAACAATTGAAGCCATTTTTAGGAAGAGAGGATGATGCTAGAAAATTTTTTTTTTGAAAATTATTGATTAAATTAAAAATATTATCAGAATAAAACATCAAAATAAAAGCCCTCTATACAAATAAGGATTTGGCGTCAATTTATATACTTATATTAAAAAAAAAAGAAAATACGGAAACAATTGAATAAAAGAAGAAAGTTCCGCGAAGACGTTCGAAACTCTCTCATACATAGAAGACACACATATCTCTAACTAACGGTAAAGCATCCAGTATTAATTACTTGACGTCGCTTCTTCGGAAACCGACATCATTAACGGACAAGAACTGTGCACGTTAGGATGGTACTCTCGCGGCGTTAGTGTATAAAGAAAAAAGAATCGACAAGGAGAAGATACAGTAACACAAAAACGAAACGACTCCCTCACATACACACACTTATAGCGTTGCGCGTCGTCTTTGTCTGGTCGTTACCCCCACCCCGGCGAACATCGAGGTCGAATATTGTATTCCGCGAGCAGCTCTAAGCGTAATGCTTAGGCTACGTATGGAAGAAAGCGCATCTTCTAGCTCCGGGCTAGTATCTATCCTCGTCGTCGTTATACGGTTAGTTCGTAAACGGAATCTTGCTTTTGTTCGATCTCTCAGTGTGTGTGTGTGTGTGGATGTTGCAATGTCTTTGATCTAAGGTGAAAAGATGTTGGAAGTGAATGGTTTCTATGGAAGAGGTTGTTGGATTTTTTTATAAATTATTAGCTAGCTGCGCGTAAGCAGCAACAGTTGAAGTAATTATAAAAAAAAAAAACAATAATAATGATTTATAAACTGGCAAAATCCCCTGATATGACTTGCATTTCTCGCAACAATAAGTTGGCAGCGAAAACATAACCAGATTCATTTCCTCTAAACGAAACAAACACGAAACAAAACAAAAAAACTTGAATAAAAAAGAACTAGATCGGCTTTTTTTTAGCAATTCATTAATGGCACACACACACACGTTGAACCCGTGAAAAGCACCCAGCCCAATTACTCAATCGATAATATAATTGGTTGTGCGAATAGGAAATATATCTGAGATAATGAGTTGGTTTTCGATATTAATCCAGATCTAAACTAGGACGGCGCACTTAAAGCGAGATAGCACGATAATAATAATCAAAGCGAAAAGTAATAACAATAAGCGTTAATCAAGTATGCTAGACGCGATTCATTTATCTCGTTCTTTTTTTTTATTACAAGATAGCACAACAGCCGACTTGCGATAATATTTTCGACAAGTCCAAACATCACAAACTTTGACGTATTATTTTAAGATTAGACTGGAGCGTAGCAGTGTGGCCTGCCGGTGAGAGAGATCTCTTTAATTCGAAGTTAACTCGCTATGACATATCTCCCGATCTGAACAAGGTATGACCGGTTTACATTGAATAATATGCGTTGAGGTTGTTTCGTATGTATACGTTTATGGTTAGGCTAGCCGCTGTCAATCAAGAATGCCGCGGTTATATGGGATACAGACACGCGACTCCGATTTCGTTCCTACACTTTACGATACTAAACACGTCCGTCCGACAGTTTTAGATAAAATCTGTTTTCTGTATCGTACACTGATGAGGGCTAAAAAATCCGAAACATCCATCACAATCAACCTATGACAACAATTTGAAACCTGGTCTTGCAATTACCACCACCCCCTTTTTCTCAGATCGAAAATTCCTAAAAAAGCGCTACGAACGAAAGGTTTCGTCCTTTTAGAACCTCATCAGGACATGATGCGGTTAATTCTTAAAAACTTAATAAAGATAAACACTGTGTATAAGAAGGTAGTGATGTCTGATTGTCTAATATAACTTATTGCAGCTAAACCGGATCAGACAGTATAAAAGAAACAAGTAAATTGATCTTTTAACCAGTTTTAACCCGTTTTAAACCCGAGTTTAACCTGTTTTGAACCTGGTTGTGTCTCGTTTTGTATTCAGCTTTGATCTGTTTAACTCGCATTACAAAAAGAAGTAATTTAATTAAAAGACAAATCAAAATCAGGTTGAAAACAGGTCAAAAGTAGGCTCAAAACAAGTCAGAACTAGGTCTAAAACAGATTAAAGCAGGTAAAAACTAGTTTAGCTCTTTCTAACATCAAGTTTCTAGCATCAGAAAAGATTAATGCCTTTCTTATATAGATTAGTTAGGATAACTGGGATGGGCCATGAGCTAGTTGACACAGACAGGTCATAACTAGTATCAAAGCTAGTTAAAACCAAGCATATAAGTTGTTTCTAACGTCAGATAAACTGTCTCATCTATAGAGCAGCAGATAGTATATCAGTTGAAACCGGCTTAAGACTAGGTCTAAAACGGGTCAAAGCAAGTTCAAAACAGACAGGTCAAAACCAGTTTTAAAGCAGGTCAAAATCAAATAATTTGTTTCTAATATCAGATAAATTGTTTTTTTTATAGAGTAGATATATTAGGTCAAAATTACGTTTAAAACACGTCAAAATCAGTTTCAAAACAAGTCAAAACTAGTTCATCTGTTTCCATTATCGTTTATCTTACATATCTTTCTTATGAAGGCTAGTTTGGTTAAGCGAGAGGAACTATGAACTAGCTATGAAACTAGCGTACTTTATACAGCATGTCTACAGACAGGTCAAAACTAGTTTCAAATCCCATCAAAACCAAGTAAGTTAGTTGTAATATCACACAAACTGTTTCTTTCTATGCAAAAGGTATATCATTGTCAAAAATAGGTCAAAATTAGGTCTAAAACAGGTCAAAACTGGGTCTAAAATAAGTCAAAACTAGGTCTAAAGCAGGTCAAAACTAGTTAAGCTGTTTCTAACATTAAATCAGATGTTTCTAATATCAGGTAAGCTTTAATACCTTTCTTATAGAGACTAGTTTGGTTAAGTAGGACTTGATACCTATGAAGATGAACTTGCTACCTATGAACTAACGAAGACTTTTTATGCAGTGTCCACATTGAAACAAACAGGTCGAAACCAGTTTCAAAGCAAGTCAAAACCAAATAAGTTGTTTCTAATATCAAATAAACTGTTTTTTTATTTCTATACAGCAGTTATAACAGGTCAAAAATGGGTCAAAACTAGTTCTAAAATAGGTTAAAACTAGTTCTAAAGCAGGTCAAAACTAGTTAAGCTGTTTCTAACATCAAATCAGATGTTTCTAATATCAGATAAGAGACTAGTTTGGTTAAATTGGATGGGTTATGAACTTGGCACCTATGCGCTAACTAACAGTTTATACAGTGTGTCCACATTGAAGCAAACAGGTCGAAACCAGTTTCAAAGCAAGTCAAAACCAAATACGTTGTTTCTAATATCAAATAAACTGTTTTTTATTTCTATACAGCAGTTATAACAGGTCAAAAATGGGTCAAAACTAGTTCTAAAATAGGTTAAAACTAGTTCTAAAGCAGGTCAAAACTAGTTAAGCTGTTTCTAACATTAAATCAGATGTTTGTAATATCAGATAAGCTTTAATACCTTCTTTATACAGACTAGTTTGGTTAAGTTGGATGGGGGGTTATGAACTTGGCACCTATGCGCTAACTAACACTTTATACAGTGTGTCCACATTGAAGCAGACTGGTCAAAACCAGTTTCAAAGCAGGCCAAAATCAAATAAATTGTTTTTTAACATTAGGGAAGCTATTTTTTCGATACAGCAAGTATATCAGGGTAAAAATAGATCTAAAACAGGCTGAAACCAGTTTCAAAACAGGTCAAAACTAGTTAAACTCTTCCCAATAGTAAATCATAGGTTTCCACGTTGACCCAACAAGTAACTGAAGACTGACAAACACTTTATACAGCCTGTCTATGTTAATGCAAGGATAGAAATCAATTTCAAAACAGGTCCAAACTAGTTAAGCTGCTTCCAATATCAGATTCGTTGTTTCTAACGTCAAGGAATCGTTTAATATCTTTCTTATAAGAAACCGATTCGGTTAATCATGCAGCCGGACCGAGTTAATATACAGGTCGAAACCAGTTTTAAAGCAAGATACCAACCTAAGATTAGCAATTTCTAGTATCAGATAAGATGGTTCCAATATCAGATAAGGTGTCCTTTTTTACATAACTTGATTTGATCAATTGTGAAATAGTTACACTTTATACAGGCTGTCCACGTTGACACAGACAGGTCAAAACTAGTTTAAAATCACGCAAACAGTTTTTAAGTTGCCCTTTTTATACAGGGCGGTTTGGTTAACTGCATTAGAGTTATTAAGTAACGTAATGAGTCGCAAGTGGTTTATACAGCGTGTCCGCATTATTAAGGTGGGGAAAAATGCTTACCTCCGGGGCTGTTGGGGACGGAGGCATGCCAGGCCTCGGTGCGCCGACCCACCTGTTGGCATCGGACCGCCATTCATCCTGGAATTAAAAAAAGAAGTCAAATTATTGCAATTCGAACTCATCTCATTGAAATTCAAAACGGTTTAGGAGTACCGACAAACTACCCACATGCGTCCGATATTTATGACACGCAGTGTAATAATTTATCGACCAGGGTTGGTCCGCAGCCCGTTAGATCCCCGTTTACAGGTTGGAGATATTGCGAATTTCACCGCATCGCCTTTGCAGGCTAGTCTATCTCCTATGTATGTATACATACTTGTGTGTGTGCATCGTATTGGTGCCGTTTAAGGATAATCATGTCTTGTGGTGCTCGCGCCAAAACGGTATGGTTTATTGCAAGATGCGGTACGTTTGTAACACTATGCGGCGTTCAGTAATTATATGTAAAGGTATTACAGTGCGTTAACTTGTCGTATACAACGTGTTTGATTTTATTGTATCTCGGAAGATCAGGTGGTTCGTGTTCAATCTGCTAGGTATATACTTGAGTTGTATATGTATGTAGATACTTATATGTATGTAGTGTACACGCCAAATTAGATGGCGATATGGAGGGTGTAACAACTATAGCAGCATCCCAAATTAGATGGCGCTCGCCATCTAATTTGGCGTTTACAGCATAGATATATACACACACACATATTGACGCAATCGGTCATAATTTTCCCGTTTTTTTTTCTAGCGCAGCAATTAACAATACGAGATCGATACAAAAATTACATAAATTAGACGCGTACCATTTTTACAAGCGCCATCGTCTTGATTGAAAGAGATGTATACTACTTTCGCTACGCGTCAGCCTAACCTGTCACTCGCTTATTACCCGTTCATCACATCTCCTCACCTTGTTTTTCGATAGTTCTCTAATCCGCGTGCGCTTCGTATACCTACGCGGTAAGCGTGAGAACTTTTCGCTAGCGCAAAGATTTGAATCGCTCCTTTTTTTTATTTATTTGAACGGCTCGCCGGCTCGGCTGTCTTAATATATTTCGAACGTGTTACAACACAGATTGAATCATCGCAATAATATCTCTATAATACGATTTATCGGTCAAATTGAACACCCTCCACGTTTGACACATTTGACGTTTAACATTGTTGACGTTTAACATTATTGACGTTTATCAAATTTTAAGGTTAACAGATTTGACGTTTGTCAGATTTGACGTTTAACAATATTAATGTTATTGACGTTTGTTAGCACTCACGCCCTGTATATTATAATAAGGTATAATAAGGTGGTCGTGATGGTACGTCACCCTAAACCACCCACTTGTAATATTCAAATGTGTATCTGAACCGCGACTACAGTCTAGAATATTTTCCCATGCGTTCAAGTCCGAGGGAGGTATCTAGAAAAGTTTTGTGGTAAAAGATCAAAGCATTCGCAACGAGGAGATTAGCATAGTCATTTTGCGATTTAACTTGCAAAGTGTTCGGCGGCTTGAAGATGCAATTCTACGGGATTTAAATTGTCAATTACGATCAATTATAATATTTATGTAAATCTCAGTTTGTAGTACTGTGCGACGCAAAAATTTCAGACAAAAGGTTAGAGTTTCATCATTATAACGCTTCTAATTTGATTTTGATCAATATTTTTATGTGTTAGCTGTCAAATAATTTCCAGAACTGTCAATGTCAAATTTGAAGATTATGTACGTCAGGATTTTAATAGCTCTTCCATGTAGTTCTATTTATTCCAAACATTGCTGCAAGATTTACAAATCTAGTTTTAAGAGAGTTTTGTTTTTGTCAGGTGGTGGGTGCTAGTTGCAACGGCTTCTTAAGCTAGGATTGCTTTATCTGACTACTGTGCATGATGTGTTTGAAAGATATAGAAAAAATTGATTTGAAATCAGCCAGCCCCTCTCTCGTTGTCTAATCTCTCATTTTCTCCCCAGAAAATAAAAATTTAACAGCTATTGCTCCCATAAGCCTCATTCTATTAGATTTGACGACTAACGACAATAACGACGTTTAACAATATTGACTGATGTTTATCAGCGATGAAGCTTGTGACTATTGACATTTGTGGCTGTTAACGTTTGACAACATTGACGTTTGTCAGACTTGATATATGTTTGCGTTGATTTTTGCCTGCGTTGAGGTTATCTGTATTGACGTTTGCCAGATTTGACGTTTAACACTATTGACTTCCATCAGATTTGAGGAATAGATGAAAAAATATGGGAAAAAAAATATTTAAAAACAGCCAGCCCCTTTCTCCCTCTCTGACCATTTTCTCTACAGAAAATTGAAATTTTGAAAGCAGTTG
>SMLS01063574.1:0-47896 GCA_004785975.1 Popillia japonica
TTTTTTTTGTCAAGCTCTAATAATTCTGTTTAAGGACTAGGGAAAAACATGGCAAAAAACGTAGGCAAGACTTAATTTGATAAAATTCAATTAGAGTGTTGTAATTGACCTAGAAGTGGAAAACAATATCAGGAAAATAAGATTCAAATTATTCCAGAAAACAAAATTAAAAATTACTGAAAAAAAATAGAGAAAACAGTTTGTGATCTAGTCCAGTACTTTCGCAATGTGATGGTGCTGATGGTTGTACCAGATTATCTTAATTGGTTTAAATAGTCAATATCCTTACCTTTCATAGATTCAAAGACATCTTAGTAAATGGTGTTCTCGTAGCCCTCTTTGAAAATTAGATTCTCATAGTAACTCTCGATTGTTCTGAATATTATTCCAAAAAAATGTTCCCATTTTTCGTATAATCGGATGTATCAAAGACAGAAACATGCGTAAAATTAATCAATCATATTCTTAAAATTGAAATTTTAATAGGTATTCCCTGTTGTAGATCTTGACTATTTTGTACTCTAGCCCTAGGGTAACATGTATGTAGTTAGTATATGTACGGTCGAATTTAATTACAGATCTAGGACCATGTAAGATAGGAACGTTTTTGGTACACTATTCAGAACAACTAGAACAACGTGATGTAGTAAAATGAATAGAATTTTAGTTTTGGAAAAATTGTGGTAGGTATCGTTTTACACAGGCATACGTTTTTGATTGAATTGAAGGCCAGTTCGGCTGTAGAATGTGTTATTAATCGCGATCTTTTAGACTCATTGTAACCGATCCCTATTATGCAGCAATTTTTATAGGAAATATATTAATTATCATGATTTCTGCTTCGTTAGTTTGAATCATTAGACTAATTTTTAATTCAAACATACAATATTTTTCTACATACATCGCCCTCTCCCCCTCTCCTCTCTGTTCCTCTACAAATACATCTTTCCTATCGGATTGGTAGCTTCACAATCGTTTTTCAGCATCGTAGAAACTCTTCGGGCGTCCATGTAGCCATTGGAGCACAAAAAGATTGAAGTCGCAAGGGGAAAGGTATGGACTATAGGGAGGATGTTCCAGTATTTCCCACCCAATTTTTCCCTCCTGACACATGAGGTCTGGCTTTGTCATGCAAAAGAATATTATTTCTAACCGATTGCGTTTTCCTTTTTCTTCGAAATGACAATTTTGTAGCATCCAGTAACTCACAATAATATTATGCTTTAATTGTGCGTTGTCCGTGTAGAAAGTGAAACCGCAAAATACCTTGCAGATCAAAAAGCATTATTGCCATTACCTTTCCGGCTGTCAATCATGTCTTTGCTTTCACAGGTGCATTCTCGCCGCGTTTCCTCCATTCGATATTCGCTCGTTTAGATTGGGGCGTGTAATGGTGTACTCATGTTTCGTCAACGGTGACTATACCATTCAAAAATGCTTCACTCTCTTGCTGGAATCGATCGAGGAGACGCTGCAAAACCTCTAATCGATGTTGCTTCTGATCTTAGGATAACAGAAATGGAACCAATCTAGCTGATACTGCGAAATCCCAAATCATCTGTCACGATCCGCTGGATACTCCTGTAACTGATGTTCAATTCCTCAACGATCTCCCAGAGAGTTAAGTGGTAATTTCTCTCCAGAAGGTTTTGGATCGCCTCAATTTTGGCTGCGGTCACACATCTCCTTGCGCGGCGAGCATGGTTTTCGTTCTCGACCTTTTCACGCCCTCTAGAAAATTCTTGGTACCATGCAAGCATACGGGTTTTTGACAGAGTGTATCGTCGAAATGTATCTGCAATCGTCGCAAAATTTCGGTTGGCCTTACTCCCTCCCTTGCCAAAAACTTCTCGGTCATGGTTTCTTTGTATACTAAGGAGACGGGAGCGACTTCCGACCGGTTTTGTCACCTCCCCAGAGGTACAGGCTAACGGCCCATCAATTCGTTCAAGGTCAATAACCGCTCAGGAACTGTTAATCCAAACAGACCCTTTTATATTTGATATACTTTCGTATAAAGATTTTGTGAGTCTACAGTAGCACAACGATTCGTGGATTTGAAGCAAACAGCGCCAGTTCTTGCTGTAGAATAATTTGTTTCCTACATTATTTTGTAGGACTTATACAGATTCTCTGAATTGAATTTCCTATCAATTGTGTAAGTACTGCCATTTACGTGATGTGTTTCCTTTGTTTGTTTGTTTGCTTGTGTATCTGAAGTAATTTCCAACAACTTCGGGATGATTCGAAAAAGTCCAACAAAATACTAACTCATATACTAATTTTATTATTGCGTGGGTTTTATGGTAAATGCTTGGTGTTTGGAAAGTAAAATAACACTTTACCAAGAGATCCAGTGACAAATTCTCGAAACGTTGTAATTTTTTTCGTCTCTAATTTGTAGAATCCAATTTCCCGGTCTATGTACACAAGAACTACAAAAACTAAGCTTATCAAACATAGTATAGGCACACTTGAAATTCTTTGATGTCAGCTCTTAACATTTATAAAGAAGTATCACGCTTCTTTCAATTTACTCACTACTAAATTTTTATCACGAAAGAAGATGCTATATATATTTTTGTACAAAAAGATTTGGCATTTATATAATGCCTTTTTAACGAGCAATTCGAATGAATGCCGTTTGATGTTACATATCCGTGTATTGAATTTTTTACTAGTATATTGGTCGTCCATTTATTAAAAGAGGTATACGAACACAAATTAAAATGATGTCAACTGATTCCTATTTAAAAACTCCGTTGATTAAATTTTATACATTTCGCAATACCCGCGTATACTTCATATTTTTCACGACGTCCTAATTAGCGACGTAATTGGGCCATTCCAGAATGATACGAATCTAGTAGTGGCACTTCTCTTTTTAAAATGCGATGAAATATCACCCGACGACAATATTTTTGATATTTCGCAAATGCTATATTGAAAAATATAATTTTTGACTCCATTTACTCTGAGATGTCTCCCTGGAATATTAAAATAATTTTTAAATTTAGAAACGTAAAAGGACTTGGCGGAAATTACTTCAGATAAGAAAGAAGAAGCGTCTTTCATTTTCACAATAATACATCAGCCTGAATTTTATTAAAGTACGATGTTTTTGTAGTGCACATTTATTATTTTTTTGTAGTTCGTTTTTACAGCATCTGCATGCGCGCCGGATGTCGGAAAAAAGAAATAAATTTCGAAAGATGACAAATGCGGAAGCAAAATCATAGAGTTCGATTTATCACCACAGTATGGCGCTGTGTATCTTTCATAATGGATGTGTTGTTAGACTAAAGCTATTCGGTTTAACAGCATTTTTTGATTCCACAGTATTCAGTGATAATGAAGTTGTTAAAATGTGATCTGCATTTTCTGTGTTTTGCAATGTGTAAATGGAAGATTTACGAGCGCGTTACTAGCGGTTTAGAAAAACAGATGTTAAAATATAGTCCTACTTTTGGTTCAAAAGCTAATATTTGAAATAGGCTGCAGCTTTACGTATGTCTACGAGATTTTAGACAAAATATCTGCTCATGGTGATTGATGTATTGATTAATCTTTTAACTATTGATGCGTTAAGATTACATCTATTTGGTGTAAGATATTTTTCTTTTGATATACTAATTAATTGTGCAAGGGAATTATTGCGATTGATATCTTTCTCAAACTTGCTAGTGTTACACTTTTCTTTCGTCATTTTAAAGATTTAGATAATTCTGTTTTTCATGTGTTGTGATGGGTGAAACTTTAGTCTTTTCCGAGCGACAAATATTGCTTGGAATGCCCGTTTTCTTCAGCTATCGAAAATGTTTGCTAACGTCAATATAAAGATATCTAATAAATAATATACAGCTGACTTCCTTCAGAGAAGCCTTTACTCCATTATCTCTAATGTAGTTACACTAGTGGACGATAGACCTAAGAAAGCTACCTATTACAGCTAAGCATGAAATAATTTTATTATTAAAAACCGGCATGGTACTTATTACACAAAAGATTATTACATAGCAATGTGGGTTACATTTACTCGTCAAAGTCTACACTGTAACTACTATATTGTGTACCTATATACTATATGTATGTCAAACGACCTAGTGTAACAGAGCACATATTTATCTAAATTTCAGATCGACTACTGAAATTATAAAACAATCTGATCGTGTTGCAACCTATCCATTTATCTACATACAACATACTTTTGTTTGAGTACATTTAGTTACTCTTTTATATTCTGGTTAATAATAAACTAAACGCCGCAGTCTTAAGCGCAGCATATTTATTCAATGTGCACACGGTCAACGCTAGATAGATAGGGAAATCCCCGTCAACTGCATTCAGATTTAAATTTACACCTAGTTAATTTCTTGAAAGGTACCATAGTTATTCTTTAGTTGAATGTACAACAGAAGGCAAGACAGAAAGCAAAAGGAGAGATTAGAAAAAGAATACCTGGAGGTGGTCGTAGGCGCATCTCAAATATTTTAGACAGAGCAGTTTTTGATTGGATTTCGGATCAAAGAGAAAAATTACTGAGCGTACCACGACGCAGTATTCAAGAAAAAGCGCGAGAATTGTTTGTAACGCTAGAAAATAATTCTTACGCTCATTTTAGGGCTAGTAGTGGTTGGTTACAGAAATTTATGGTAAGACAGTTGTCATTCCGTCGTAGAACCACTTTGGATCAAAAAGATTCCGATGATCTGAAATTGTAAGAGATGATTTAATTGTTGTAATGGATGAGACCAGCGTTTTTTCTTCGATTGGATTTCAAATACAACGGTGACCCCCGCTGGGTGTAAATCCGAATCAATGCAGTCGACTGGTCATAAAAAAAACATGCTATCTTTGTATTAGCAGCAAAGCCAGATGGAACCAAACTAAAACCTTACGTAGTTTTCAAAAGATACGAGATCAATACGAGAAGTACAAAAAATGCAAGAAGCGAATGGTGTTATTGTAAGAAGTTCAAAAAATTGTTGGATGAATTAAAACCTTATCGTTGACTGGCTCAAAACCAATTTTTATTTCAAAGACGTCTCTTAATATGGGATATCTAGGTATAGATGTCACATTAGTGCGGAAACCACTAACGACTTGAAGCAATATAACACACATGATGCGGTATTTCTTGGCGGATGCACCAAATATGTACAAATACTGATGTTTCTTGGAACAAACATTTTAAACAGTAGATAAAGAAGGTTTATAACAATTGGATGTTGGGATTAGAACAAAAAGAATATACAAGTGGCGGACACCTAAAAGCTCCGCCCAAAGCATTAGATACTATTGCAATGGATTTCGAATGCATGGAAGCACCTTTTCTACAATGATAATAAAATCATTTAAAGCATGTGCTCTAAGTATATGTATGTCCGGAAGGAGTTGAAGATGACTTGATTCATTGTATTAAGCCAGGAGAAGCATGTGAAAAAGCAGTAAAGTTCTTACATATGACAAGACTGCAGGGACAGACCGAAGAAGTAACCATTGAGGAAGATATTGAGGAAGCAGACGCCAATAAAGTTCTTATAGGCAGCGATATAGAATATGCGACAGTTTGCACAAGCGAAGGCGAAGAAACTAGACTGAGGGACTATGAAAACAGGGGAACATCATTACTAGTGAATTAATCTATTGCGTTTTTGGCGGTGTGGCAAGAAGCATTATCTTGTTGAATGAATCGGGGTCATCTTCTTAAAATAATTTTAGTATTCAAGGCTCTAAAACGTCTCTTAACATGGTAGTATAGCGCTTCGAATTTATGCGACACTCGCACAAAAAGATTTTCCCTACATCACTGGCGGCCATACAACCTCTGATCATAACATTTCCACTTCCAAACTTTACTGTAGTGATGATGCACTACGGGAGAAAAGCTTCACTTGGTCTACGTGTCACGTCTATAAGTGCCTACACGTTGTCCAAACATCTAAATCAGAAGAGCAAAAAATAGAAATAAAATAAACCCTAGTACTACCTATTTCAATGTTGGATTCATGATACCAAATTATTTTGGCCATGTCATTAGGTGTCCAATTTACATCTTCTTTTTTCCCACTCCAGCCAAAGTTTCTTATGGCGTTCACTTAATAATGGTTTATCGTGAGCTCTTTTTCTCCGAGAGTAACTTTAATTTTGTGACTTTGCAACATCAGATTGCTAAGAGCAGTTTTTACTAGAAGACGGTGTACTGTGGGATTGACTAAACATTTTATTCCTGATTTTGGTCTATTTACATAGGAACCTGTTTCTTTAAATCTATTTACCGCTATTTGAACAGCTTTTCTTGAATATTTCATAATTTTAGGTATTTTCACCTGTGAATGTCCTTCTGAATGAAGCAATACAATGTTACTTCTTTCACCACATTAAGTTTGCGTTTTGTAATCACGATCATGATAATGAATCCGTTTATTAAATTATGAGCAAAGAATCTCTCCTCAGTTTGTAATGGGACGTGTAATTTTGATTTTGTTCAAGGTTTAGGTAGACACTCAGAGGGGGCAGATTAGCGTTAATTACCCCGCTAGACCCTGAATAAATCCGCGGTTATACAGAATATTCCTATATCCCCTACTGTATATATTTGTTCATTAGAGTTTAAGTTTAGTTTTAAGAATAATACAGATTACTTGTGCGGTCTTTGTGCGAAGGGTCGGCGCCGTCAAAACGTGCTGTAAATGTACACAAAATTCGTCGCTCAGGCGCCACCCATATGAAATAGTGATCAAGACGATATAAAATAACGGCGCGATGACATCACCAGTTTCAAGTCTCACGGGGAACTTATACATTAAAAAACAATTGGAAAAGAGTTAGTAGATAGTTGGCTGTTTCGCCTGGGGCAGTAAACGACAAGTAAAGGGGGGTCGCGCTAAGTAGCGAGGTGAAAAATAGAGGTGGGTCGATACCGATATTTTGCAATATTACCCGATATGAATATATTCACCAAGTGGTATTATAATACCTAAACCGATACGTGAATATTAGTAATATCACGATTACCTAGTATAGTCTATTACATTAAAAGTACAGAGATATACAGATATAGTAATAATACTTATTGTAGGCACCTTTGTAAAATGATATTTCTTTATAGTATTCAACAAATTCAAGCTTCTTCTGTGCGATACAAATATGTACCCTACTATATCATATTCGCTTTATATTATACCACACTCCTTGTCTATCATCTGGCATTTGCCGTATACTTGTTCCTATCTTTTGAACCTTTATATTCATATTACCATATAATAGTAATTTGGTAATATATAGTATAGTCAATACCACTACTTGCCGTCTTTGATGAATATTCCAATATTATAATACCTAATATCATGCGTATTACTAATATCTAATATCAGTCCATATTACCGATATCTTAACGAATACGAATATATTCGCCCCACCTCTAGTGAAAAACAAGTGTCTTTAACGGTATAAGTGAGTGACCAAATCCGGTTCTTGCTAAAGCAATAGCAAAGGGTTTATCAAAGTTAAAGAGATAACCCAAGTAGCAGAGAAAACCCGGAAGTCAAGAAACCGTTGGTTCCAAGTAAGGAAAACGCCGAAATTACCAAAGAAGACCAGCATCATCACCAAGCGCCGGCGTTCCCCGAAGCAAATAGCCCCCAGGTATTTGTGTACCCTTTTTGAGTGTCATTGTGACCGTTATTACAACAAAGAATAATTATTTATGTATCTGTTTTTTCTTAGTTAATTAGATATCGTTCACTTAACTGTAGTATTTTGGCACATAAGTATACACATTTAGTACGTAAGATATTTGCTTGAATCATTTATTTCCTTTGTTCATATTATCAATATATTCTATTAGTTTGTAATCATTGTATTTTTTTTTTATCATTACCGAAAGTTATTAATATTGCACTCAAGCACCTGTACGCCCTGGGAGATAGGGAAAGATTTTGTATAAAGTAAGTAACGCTTGAACTGCCCCTATTCTGAGATTTTGTGTTCTCCTTTTAGCCGAGGTCAAAATTACAATTCTGTGGAATCAATTTTACACGTCATTGCTATT
This sequence comes from Popillia japonica, assembly GCA_004785975.1. Taxonomy (NCBI): domain Eukaryota; kingdom Metazoa; phylum Arthropoda; class Insecta; order Coleoptera; family Scarabaeidae; genus Popillia; species Popillia japonica. Next base: position 8,054 of record SMLS01063574.1, read on the forward strand.
ACCTAAATATCAATAAGATAAAAAACAAGGGGTGATTGGCGAATGATCGTGTTGGCGCCCTCCTCAACTTTTTATTTTACCTTTTAGAATTATAAAACAAGTGATACCGTTGCAAGTTCTTACGCATGAACGAAACTGAAATAAATGCTACCTTTCACGCATTTGTCATTCTTTTTTGTTTAGGTTTTAATGTTCATTTATTTACATTTTATATGCATATACAAATACAATAAGTACAAGAAACCAAATCAATTTAATTTTATATAATTCAGACAATTTTATGGAATTTATTGCAGTATTTTAAGGATATTTCAATGCAATATGTGCTTCATTTTTCCATAGGTGTATACAGTGGTGCACATGAAAATAGAGCCACTGGGTTAAAAAACATACATCTATCGTAATAACAAAGTAGGATACGATGATTACACCGCCACTTATTATTGAAGTCTATAACCATGTCTATAAGCATAAATTACCGAGATGACCGCAAACTAGCGTGCGCATGTTGTGGGAATTACCATTTTGAATGAATCTCGAAATTTCATCCTGGTCACAATAATAAAGCCACTTGCTCAACGCAGATATAGTGATTTAAGCATAAGGTTTACTGCACGTGTTTTTGCTGTGATTACATCAGGTAAGGGTACTTTTATTTATTTATTTATTGAGAACCATAGAATTCCTAATACATTCTATAGATTTACTTAAAATGAAACGAGTACGTCATTGCACTTCGACTGAAGCGACTCAGATTTTAACATTGCATAACCAGGGAATGTCACAGGGCAAACCAACAAATATTGTAGGCTGTTCAAAGAAAATGGTTGAAAATGCATTAAAACCAGCAAACGCTAAAGAAAACGCCGGATCGAAGCGAAAAACTATGCATTAAACAGATAGACAAATTGTTTCGCGCGCATGTCCGTTCAAATCATCTACAGACATTAAAAGAGAGTTAAAGTTAACCATTAGGGCAGGTACGATTACGACCTACATGGAAGGGCCGCCAGAGAGGTGCCGTTACTGAGCACCGAAAATATAAAAAGTTGACTCAGATTTGCGAAGGAACATCTGAATTGGAGTGGCGCCCAAAACATTAATAAATGGAAAAAGATTTTATGGAGTGGGGAAACTAAGATAAATATGATGGGTTCCGATGGTAAACTATATGTTAGAAGAATCATGGCGGGACAATATTAAGCTATAGGGTGCGTTTTCGTGATCTGGAATGGGTCCAATTTATTGAATCAGAGAGAATATGGACCAAAATGAGTATGTTAATATATTTCAAAATATGATGTTGCTTTACGCGGAGGAAAATATGCCGTTAAAATGGGTTTTCCAGTAAGATAATGATCCCACGCATACTTCGCGTATGGCAAAAAAATGTTTGGAGGAAGAAAAAATAAACTTATTAGTATGGCCCTCACAGTCTCCCAGCCTAAATCCCATAGAGAATCTATGGAAGAATTTAAAAAGGCCGGTTTGGAGATACAAAATAAAGAACAAGGCAGAATTATGGGAGATATGTAGTCCAAAAGGAATGGTATGCTATTTCAACAGCTAGGTGTCGACAGTCGATTGAATCCATGCCAAGGTGGTATCGAGCTGTTATCTCTAACGAAGAGCAAGCAACTAAATATTAGCAGCTGTAGTCCCGAAGATGATTATTAATTATATTCTGTTGTGGCTCTATTTTTTGGTCCAACAGACACCAGTCAATTTTTTATATCTTTTAGCATTTTTTATTGAAAAATAGTATTTTAGTTAATAAATCCTGCATTTTCTTGTTTATAAATAGAGTAAATATATTTGACATTGTTTATTTTTGTCTTAAATTCTATGCTTTTTTACACCATAGAAGTTAGTTTTTCTTAGAGTGGGGCTCTATTTTCATGGCCACCACTGTATGTATAGTAATGTGAGTAAGTTGTTGCGCCAACTCGTTTATTACGACCTTTCAGGTTTATCGTGACTCGCGTGCGCTGCTTTAATGCGAAGATCAACTACCTGGTAATCCCATTCAATCTATGAAGTTTATTTCTATTACCTTCACGTCCGACAAAGTTGACTAGCAGACTATCGCGGTTACAGAACCAACTAAGATACGTTTCGGCTATTTTATCGTCAAGTTGGCAGCTGATTGCAGCCACAATGATCAGGACAGATAATCATTTTACTCTATCTATCGGACTTTCTGGTTCTTGTTCTTTTTTTAGGTAATACAACTTGATACAGCTCTTACGATATGTACATATGTATGTATGTATGTACATACATATGTAATACCACATAAATAAAAAGTGCTTCAAGAAGACAATGTTCCCAAATACATATTTAAAATGTTTATACACCTTCTTGAAATATGTAACTTGTGAGTAATTAGAGCAAAGATATTGGTCATATCAATGGAGTATGAAGACGAATTCAGATAACGGCTAGAATTGGAGATAAAGAATGAATTATTACTTTGGAATGAAATTTTGTTAATTATAATTCAGATAAATGCATTCAGGTAAGAAAAAATGAAAACTATCTGTCACTATATTCCATTTAGCTAATTATCTACATTAGACGAAACATTAAAAAGGTTTCAAAGAAATTTCTGTTCAGGAAATGAACAAAAACACCTTTTGATATAATATTTATGCCTGATTGTTTTACCTAAGAAATATTTAACTCAATTTTATATAAAGCTATTACAATTTTACGTTTTTTTACGAGACTTATCCGACTTTTCGGTTCACTTCTTTACCGTTTCTTCCTTTTCTGATTTAACTCCTTTCATCATCTAATCCCTTCCTAAAAATTTCATTAATTATTCCTTTAATTATACGATTTCATTTTTATTTAATATGAAAAGTATTCCTTGTTCTCTATTATTCATTCTGGAGCTTATTTGAGGTTTCTACAGAAAAAATTAAATTTGATTTTAGGCATGTAAGTATTTATTTAAGAAATGCAAATTTCCAATAGCAAAACAACTCTATGTTAATTATTCGCTGATGATCGATTGTTGCAGATATTTCATGTTCCCAAATTATAATCTTTTAAACATCTCAATACATGTGTTGATCATAATGTAATTTCAAATTAAAGTTTGCAGTTAAATCATTGAATAATTAGAAAACGATCAAATCTAGTCGGTCCCTTCACCAAATCGCTAATTGCACTTCTTTACGTAAGTGAGCTTAATTGCACGCCATTAACGACGCAATCCACTATCAGAGATATACACCTTTACGTCGACCGTAATTGCTTTAAAAATTAAGCTAATGTAATCGGAACGATTCCGACAGATCTACTTAGTTAGCAGCAAGATAACTACTGTATTTAACAGTGCTTTGGCCTTTCTTGTTGTAATAGTAAAAGAAGTTACGGAAAGTATTCCAAATTTAAATGTATATTTTAAACTGTTTATGTGGGCAGATACTTAATGTGTGTGAAATAATTTGGTATAATCTTTCATGCTCATTAATGCAAATAAATTAATAAAATGAAACAAAATTCTATTTTAATCAATAATCCATTTTTGTAATTAGTAATTAAAACTCAATAACATGTCAGATATTTGCTCTTTATAGGGCGCAAGTATTTGAAACCAACACAGTACTAGCTTGACATGAATAGTTTTACTTAAGAAAAATTTACGTTACTATTTTGTTTGCTCGAGAAGCTGGAGCTGTGTCACATGATGGTAACACCTGGATTTTGGAGGTTGTGTTGCCTGCAATGATAAATACTGGGACAGTTTTTTATGTTGAGACAAGGGTATATCACGAAAACACTGCATCAAATCAAAAAAAGATCTTAATAAGATTTGTTATACCGTAGGGGAGAGGGGTGGGAGAGGGGCTCATTGCATGGTGCTCTCCCAGTTCAATACATTTATTTATTCGCTATTGGAATGATTGTACATAACTGAAAAGTGTTTTCGGCCTAATCGTTGAAACAAGCGTTGGTGATTCGCTCAATCATGTTTTCTCTCGTGTTTGGCACCCGTCTATAAACTTCAGACTTTAAGTGACCCCCCAAAAGGAAGTAAGCTCTGTCGATTTTGAAGGCGAAGACACTGGAACCGCCTCTTCCGATCCATCGACGATCTAATACTTCTCTTTATATTCTTGAATAATGTGCTGGACAACCGCAATTTTGGACCCACATTGTTTGTCGTGCGTCCAAAGGAAGGTCTTCAAGTAATACTGCAAGTTCGTTCTGCAAAATGTTTAGATATTATTCACCATTTAAGTTTCTATCGATAAAATATGTACCAATAAGCTTCTTTCCAATTATTCCACACTAAAAATTTATGGTGCAAGGATATTGATGTTCAACTTGACGCAACCAATAGGAATTTTGGATACTCTAGTAATGCATGTTGCCTCGTCAGAAAATAATACTCGAGGAAAAAAATTGGGATTATCTTGTATCTCTTGGAACGCCCCGTGACAAAATCTCACTCGATTTTGAAAATCATTGCCATGAAGCTCTTGCTGCATAGAGACTCAAAATAGATCATATTTCCTACGCCTCCATATGTGGCAGATAGTGGACTGACAAATTCCTGATCCGCGAGTACTAATGTGCGGATTATTGGCTACTGCAGCTAATACCGCGATTTAATTATTTTCTCCAGCAATTGTTTCTTAGCGATTACGTTTTCTTGGCTGAGTAGGGAACTGTTGAACGACTCGATAAAAAGAAGCGCGCCATCGCACCTTGTCGGGAAAACGTTGTTAGTAAAGATTAATAGCATCATCGGTTTTTTTACTACTTTCTGCATAAATGAAAAAAAAAATCAATTCTGTCTTGTAATGTTATAGCTTCCATTACTGTTCAAATATTCAAAACTAACTAATTTGTATTAGATTAATAACTAATAATCTAAATGGGGACTGGACAATAACAAACTTTATTAAGATTATTTTCACCTCCGAATGCCCACCTCCCTTATCCATCAAACTGTATCAGCTACCGCTTCATGTAGACACTATATTGTGTCGAGATATCTTCTGTCTGGACAGTCGATGGCAGCGTCTAAGAGCGATTCCCGCAGCTACAACCAGGGTCACCAAAAAGCCTCCGTTTGTACTTGACTGAGTCCTGTCGTGATTGGCACGGATGCGCTTGAGAGACGTCGGGCGCTTTCTGCCGAGATAAAACCATGAACGACGTTTTGTTAGTTCTGGTATGTATTACGCGCATGCCATTTGGGTTTGCTACTACTCATTCTTCCATCCCAACATCAGTCGAGTTACAATCCTTATTAATGAGTTATTAGTTAAGTATTCATGCAAGCGTTCTCAATTTTAGTCTGGCGGTTCTATCTAAATAGTCTTGTTGAATATGAAGCAAGGTGTTATTGCAGTGCTTCCACCATTCCTTCAACTACGCGGTTTTGCGTCGGAATTCAGTAAGCGGAATATTAGTCGCTGGAGGGGAATAGATTTTAGGGCGCCAAATACAATGCTCACTGATTCATTGAGTTGGCTGTCAACAATATTATTTTGGCCACTGTTTAACAATACAGGCAAGCAATACTGTGCCACGGAGTAGACCAGAGCCAGTACTGATGTTAAACTATTTCTGGTCGTGTTTATTGGCTGCTTTATATTCGCAATGACGAACGAACTGCATAATTTGCATGACATACCAAATCAATATCTGAAAATTATTCTGGACGTTATTCAAAAACAAAAAAGAGCATAACAATTAAGTATTATTGATATAAAGACGTATACAGGCCGTGCTGATAATGTATTATTGAGCGGGAGTTATATGCCACACCACTTTCAATTTGTCTTGCGTTGGATAGTGCAAAGATAATGGAACTTGGAGACTTATACAAAATATTTTGTACTCCTTTCGTAACTGATGCTCACAATAAACTACATTACAATTAACTCTGTGGTAACTCATAATATAATAAATATAATAAATCGGGGCATAGGCAATGTAAAACCTAAACTATTAATCACGCTGCAGATGAATTTGCTAATCCTTGGCTCTTGGTCTTCAATAAATCTCTTCGTATTTGTAAATTAAAAATAATTGTAGGATCTGTAATAAACACTAGGATTCCTAATTATTTTAGAAAAAAGTTGACATGGCGATTTGGTATAGAGTTCAGCACGTCCTATATGCTTACTTGGGGAAAATTGTTCCATTCCTCAATAAGCGCCAATTGGAGGTTTTCCCGTGTTGTTGCAGCAAGTATGCGATGTCTTACACGCCTTTTGAGCTGGTCGCAAATATTCTCAATAGGATTCATCTGGCGTTTGAGGAGGCCGATCCATTTTTGGAATACCAACTTCTTTAAGGTACTGTTTTACTATCCTTTGTGTGTGTGGTCCCGCATTATCCTGCATAAACAGGAAATCATTGCCAACAAACCCAGCATAAGGCATCACATGCTCTTGTAGAATATCTTCTAAGTATCGTCGGACTGTTAATGCGTCTCTGTCAATCAGGACGAGATCCACCTCAAAGGAAATTCCAAAACATTAGTGACCCATCGCCAACCGAGGTGACCGAGTAGAGGCTGCATAACGCTCGCCATCTCTTTTGTACACCTTATTTCGACCGACTTTGCCATAAAGACAGATTCTGCACTCATCCGTGAACAATATATTTTTCCAGTCGTTCCTTGTCTAATGTATGTGTTCTCGGGCAAAAGCAAGTCTATGTCTTTTGTGAGCTTCAGTAAGCAAAAGTCGTGCAGCTGGGCTACAAGTTGTTAAACCACTTTCCCTTAACCTTCGTCGAACAGTGGAAACGCTAACTGCTGTTCCGTGAGCCTGCTGAAGGTTGCTTTGGAGCATTCTACGGTTTTGCGTTCGATCTCTTAACAGAAAAATCTTAACACAGGGCCACCTGTCTTCGCAGTGCACATACTAACTTGTTTTGCTTAATTAAAAGCAAGCAATAGTCAAAAATGTAAATAATTACGTAAATTTATCGGGTTGTCCGTTTTTTCAGACGCGCAGTATATATTTTGATTGTAAATAGTTATGCCCTTCAAAATTTATCTTCCGTTAAAATGAAACATTAAAGAAAATAAGTTCCTATACTTACTTCAGTGGGCAGCATTAATTAGTTGTTTATTCCAAGATTAAAATTTCCTACTTGTTACTGTTTATCTTCCATTAATGTAAAAGGTAAATCTTGTTCCTAAGTAACTTTATAATTGGAAAATTTCATAAAATAATAATTAAACAATAACAGTTCGAAAGCTAATTCGCGTACTATCTAAAGCAATGTTCACTTAGGTCGAAACAGTACCTACAGATGTATACTTCGCTAGAATATACATTATTCGCGCAAGTTCGTAGAATCAAAACAAAGCTTCGAATATCAGCATTAAGGGAATCCGAATTATAGCGTATCATTCCAATTCCATCATCTCTTAAGACTCAATATCACACATTCTATCCTCCAAGGAAGCGTGCAACTTTAACAAAATAATTTCTTTCACACACACCCTTTTCTCCCAAAGGAGATCGGGACCATCCCCTAACCGTATTTAGACATCCTATCTCCGCTCTAATTTTTACTGTTCTATTATACTTTGCACGCTGTAAATCCAATAACCGTAAATCGAAACCGTCGGAGCGCTTTATTTTTCTTTCACAGGGCTGTGTTCTAGGATGTCGTCCCTACACTATCATCCATCATCTCGTCCACGGAGCGACACGCTTCGCCACTACGAATTAAAAACTTTCAAATTTGAATAGTTGGTGAGGCAGGACGGTAGCTGCGACACCGTAATGTCGAAAGAAATCGAAGGGGTGAATATTATTATTTTTGAGTGCATCTCGGAGTCGCCTGTCAGAAGTCAATGATGGATTATCTGCGAATGTATGTACGTCGGTGAATACTACTGGGTCGATTTTACTCGAAGCGGGCGAGACGGCGAAAACATCAAGCTAAATCGTCTTTCTGAATCTGAAAGTTTTTTCTCGTTTGATAATTCATTGTAACATTGAGTTTGCGTGACGTAGTAGAAAATGAAGTGATGCTTTTCTATAAATATAGAAGGAAGAGGGCGGCTACAATAGATTAAAAATATGGTAATAATACACCGGGATAAAAGAATGACAACCAACCAGATTTACAAACTGATTCTTCTATTTTTATTTAGTCCAAAGGATATCGTAAATGTCGAGAAGATTAGAACGAAGTGATCGTGTGACATGCAGAATTATTGCAAGAAATGCAAAGAACGAACGGCTACAGCCACCACCGAACAAGAAAAGAAAAATATCGTCAAAATTGCATCGAATTCTGCGCTTACTGCATGGTAAATTAAGAATACTGCAGCAACCTCTGTGTTCGTTAGAACCGTTTGAAGAATCTGCCAAAAATTTGTCGCTTGCAACTAAAGAGAAAACTCGTTTGTACTCCCCGGCACAGAGAAGGGAGCAACAATTTTGCGTGGCAAGAAACCTGGATATCTGATGGATTTCGATATTATTGGCATGATTTGAGAAAAGAATCCAAGATAATATACCCCATGATATGGGGTGCCATTTCTAATGTTGCGGCTGTGGATATGGCTTTTGTCGAAGGACAATTAAACAAAGATATTTTGAACCAATCCAAATTCAAAAAGAAATAATTTGAAATAAATTGGGCACAGAAGACAACAAGATAATGCGCCAGCGCATATAGTGATCGCGTTGTTCAACAATGAGATTACTTTATTGGATTGGCTATTTTGTCCCCCGATCTAGTTGTCATAGAAAATGAGTGGGGACGGTTGTGCAGAAGAATTTCTGGCGGTGGGAGACAGTTTCCTTCCTGTTAACGCCACTGGTCTTCCATTTGAGTGTTCCTGACAAAACCTTCTGAGGTCTTGGACAAATGGCACTAACACCATGTTTCTATAACGTTCCTGGGTAACAGTAAGAGGTGTGCCATCATCATTTTCAATGGAATACGGACCAATCAGACCGTGTGCTGCAACTGCACAGAATATTGTCACGCGGGCACTATGTAGCGGTTTTTGGATAATCACGTGTGGCTTATCGAAATCAAGGAAATGAATTGTTTGCTTAATAATGTAACCCTCCAAGTGAATATGACTTTTGTCTGAGACATTATTGAAGAAGTTTCAAGCATAACCAAAACTTGTCTACAGTATGCAACTCTGGCAGTCATTTCTTGGTTTGTCAATCGCTGTCCAACTTGAATTCGGTTCGGAAATCCATCTACGTCTTTGAACAAACACCGAATCAACGTACTGCTGATATTCAACTTCAATACCGTTCGCCGAAGACTTGGGTTCGGTAATTGCAAAACCTGATTGAGGACCCGTCTATGGTTCCCATTTGTTCTCACAGCTACTGACCTCCTACCGGAACCTCCCTTCCATTGGCACAATACCCTGCCAGAACGACGAAATTTCTTAACAATAGAAAGTATAACTTTCTTGGTTGGTGCGCCTCTTTATGAAATTGTTTGCGATATGTTTCCGTCACTAACTTCAAACTCGGTCCACTTTGTTTGTCATTTCCGTGGGATCAAAAATAATGCTTAACGATAAAACCCTTTCCTCAGTCGTGAGACTCATTTTCAACTATAACATCACATAACAACTTTCTTTGCATTACTAAAAGCGCATAACGCTGCTAGTATCAAACGTCAAAAAGCAGACATGCGCATAACAGTGGTGCACAATTCTGTGTTGTATATTACGGCGCATACCGTACTTGTCTAAAATAGCAGTAAATCGTCTGTAAAAAAAGATTAGATAAACATTATTTTGATATAGTTATAAATATTGGGGCCAAACAAGAGTCGTTGAGTGTATAAAGGAAACGTCGTACTGTCAGTCAGCCAATGGCATGCCCTGGCACACAACCTCTGTCAGTGATTCTAGGACGAGAGTATTGGTGATTCATGCAAAACAGACATTAAATCCCACCTGATGGTGTTTTTTGCAGTTTTTAGCAACCTTATACATATTTTACATGGTTTTATTTAATTTCCTCTTTGTTTCAAACTAACTTTGAATTGCTTTCTATAACACTGTAGTTCTTTTGATTTTTTGACGATAGCGTGAACGACTGGGAGAGAAAAATACTTCATAAAACTCGAGGAATTAACTTGTCAGTTATTTTGTGATAACAAGCTACTCGGTTCATATACTTACACCTATTGCTGTAGTAGCGTGAAGGTATTTCGTACGAACCTATATTTAAAATTAATATTTAACTTAGCCATAATTCAAATTCTGTTCCTAAGTCTATGAAAACTAGATACTTATTGTTATTCCAACAGGTACATGAATATATGATCCTTTCTACAACTGCATTTAAAGTTCTGAGTTCTGTATCTATTTACACCTTCAATGTTATATCCAATGTACTTAAGCACGCTATTGTTATCCCACTGCAGTTGGTGCATTTGCAGTAATCTTCTTTGATATTCTATCGCTTGAGGTACTTGTTCGCTTTTCATTTCTCTCGAACTACTCTCGAACTTATGTTCTTTTATTCTCTTCTTTACTTATGTTTTCTGTTCTATACGATCTCTAAAAGATATTCTTAATAGTTTGATTTGATTTAATTATATGTATATACAATTTTAATTTCATTCTTTAATGTGTGTAATCTGTAAAGGAAGTGTAATAAAATTTAACTGCATTTTATAAATATGTATTTTATTCGGCTTTGTGAAAATGTGTGACTTAATCACACAATTGTTGGAGGAAACAAAAACAAGATTAAATATATCTTTCGTCCAGTAATTCTAGTAGAAACATGTTTTAACTACATACATCTCCCAAAGAATTACTTCAAAGAAATTTAGAAGTAGGACAAAAATGTAGCTATTTTCGCACACGTTTCCAACATTCTAGTTCTTTTTCCGAAATACTTTAGTTTCTAATATGGCGGTTTCATGAATTTTAAATGAAATTTCTCCTTTTCTGTGTGAAATTTAACGATACGATGTGCAGTCAGTTGTATGTAATATGTATAAGATAAGACGTGGAAAAACACGACGACAAAAGGAAACCTCATAATATGAAATTTGAAAAGACAACCAAAAAAAGAAATGAGAAAAACAAATGCATGTCTCAAGAATAACAGGAAACCTTTTCGATATACATATTCGTAGGGTGTAAATCGGAGGTTGGTTTCGTCGTGTCATTTCGTTAACAGTTTACTACTTGCGGTCATCGGTTAATAATGTATTCTATTCTTTGACAGTCCTAAGTTAGGCAATAACGACGGTTAGAGCTTTCGTTTGTGCTAATATTCGCTGTTGGTGTTAATGGTTTGAAAAGTTTCCGTCAAATTCCAGCAGAAAGTGTAGGTATGTATGTATGTATTATGCTGCTGAATAATTCATTCGACATCAACATAGAATATTTTACGCTCGGTAGTTATATTAAACGGATCAAATACATACTATGTAGATGTAGAGATGTAAGAAAGGAATCATCGTTAAGTAGTGTTACTTAAATGAAGAAGTAAATATGGAACTTTATTCTGCAAATTTATATCAGAAAAATAGAACAGTTCATTCTACAGTCTAAAGCACAAGTATTTAAGGGAAAAACGGCTGAAATAATATAGAACGTAAAGTTTTTCCTCTCGTGGTTAAGTTGATTTTTCTCGTACAAAACTTATCCCTGCGAAAGTTCTCGTATTGGAGAAAAGTACGGAAAGAAGCGGAGTTGGACTCGTTCTTTGCGGCTGTAGGATATTTTATTGTCCCGTGACAATAACGCATCTTGAAGTTTCCCAGAGATGTACGTTCGCTCACTTTGCACGGGTCGAACGAGCGAGACTTCTCCCGATGACAAAAGCGCCATAGAATCGGTGTGGCGCATCCTTAATTTCACGTCTGTATGTATCAAAATGCGTGCCGCGAGTGCGACGGAAGATGATGAAAGAAATAAGGAACCTCAGTTGACGAAGTCAATGGTAAACGAAGGAAAAAGCAGAAAGTTCTCTGTAAGGAACTGGAAAAGTTTACGGATTTAAATCCATCCATTTTTTACTCTCAATTGAAGAAGGTAGAAGGGTTCGTTTTATTAGAAGTGAAGCATCTTATACACCAAGAGAAAATGGTGTAGATCTACGCAAGTTGTTCGAAATATTTCTATGCTTTTCAGCTCTTTAGATGGGACGCTAATAAAATTATACAGCTTTGAAGTAGTTGTGTGTAGTGGTCTATTGTGGGAGTCATTTTAAAAAAGTAGCCAATTAACTAGCTTCCTTAATTTAATAACTACTAACTACTTATTGCTAAGTAAATTAGTAATTACTTCTATCAAATTGATTACAATAAACTAGATTTAATTTGAATCCGTTATCACAGTAATAGTATAATAAATTTGTCTTTGTTCTGTTAGGACAAAAGTTCAAAAGTTAATATGAAAGAACCGCTATAGATACGTTCTGCTTGTTATTTCTGCTCTATAGTATTTCAAACAAAGAATTTTAATTTAGCCGCAATGTGTCTAAACGAAACGTAAAAACTGCATTCCGTTTATCTCGACAAATACATTCGGTTAGGGGTGCAGCAATGTTGGAAACCACACACCGATGCGGGAGGATTTTTACTGTTGTACTAGGTATGTAGTTTAATTAAAAAAGTTCTGTTCGAGATTCGTCGCTTTACACTATGCATCACTACTACATAACAACGTCTAACGCCATATATATCACAATCTGTGTGCTGTGCGGGTAGCAATTGTAAAATTAGAGAAGCGTCGGTTGCCACTGCTGGTACGACTGTGACCTTTTTTCCCATTTTGCGCTCGAACGAACATTTATACTTATCTGTTGTAAAAGCATCTGTCACAGTGACGCTGCAATTTGTTAGTACTAAGAGCTGAATGTGATTTATGGACGTATTAAGTGTGAATGTTTTGAATTAAAAGCTCGTCGGCGAATTTCTAGCAAAAAGGGGTACTATTACGTTGTCTTTCGCAATCGTAAACTTCAGAGTTTGTGAGTTGTTGCATGAATTGTTGATGTTGTGAAATTGCTGATTGCTGATATAAAGTGAAACATTTCTAGTGTGAATTTCCTTCCAATACACTTTACGAAGATTTTCTATTTTCAGTTAGTTGGGCTGTAGTTTTAAAAAATAATTGTAATTTACAACGAGATCTGACAATTAAATATCCGAAAAAGTCTTTTTGCGGCCATCCTGACAACACTGCTTTCCCACACATGAACACCACCCGAGTTTCAACGCGTTTCCACGGTAGTCTGCGTGTTATGCTGGAGGAGTGCAGTGTATTTCGCAGCTCTGTACATGATGTCTACGCCAGCATATTTTGAGCAAAGGGTAACGTTGAAATTTTTCGTTGAGTGAGGAAAATTGAGAATTGAAACGTCGACGCCGTTGAAGGAAGTGGTGTCAATTTAATGCCAAAGTCGTCATTCCATGAGTGGAAAGTTTTGAGGAGGGGCTAGAGGAGTGCAATGATGCTCCACGCTCTGGTCGACCAGCTGAAATTCGTACAGCCACCTCTCTGCAAAAAGTCGAGCAAGTGTTGAAGGATGATGGTCGATGATCGATTGGACACATAACGGAAGTTACTGGTATCAATCGCGAGACAGATTGCACCTGGCTATTTAGGCATGAGGAAAGTGTGCGTCAAACTGTTCCCCAGATTGCTAACTTCCAACCAAAAGAAAACCCGACAACGCATTTGTCAGGATTGGTTCGACAACTACTGATGAGATGGAGAACGTTGGTTCGAAACATACATATTATACTACGATAAATACCCGCACTGGCGACTGTTAGTAGCTACTTCAGGCCAAACAGAACATATACAATTATTTAATTCTATTAGATGATATTTTCAAATTAGCGGAATGAATGCTATGCAATGAATTAATGAATGCTTGGTTCATTAAACGAATCGTTCAGTTTCTCTAAAATCCTGAGCTTAAATCTTCCTTGGAAAACTTAAAAAGGTTATATAGGAAGAGTTACAAGGAATACATTATGTAAATTTGTAACTAAGAATGGGTGCATTAAAGGTGTGGTGTATACAGACAAATATTGAATAAAAACTAAGAGTACGAATCCGGAGAACGCTTAGTTCATAAATAAGCAACTATATTTTCAGCAAGTCGTAAAAGTATAATTGAACCGTAGATATATGCTAGTGAAAATAAATATATTGTGTAATAATAAATGTAACGTTAACGCCATTCACGCTCATGCTCCTTAAACAGCATCTAATTAAATTTCAATTTTGGATTAAACATGTAGCGTGATGATCGAATTTCTCCGACAAAATTATTGATAAAAATGGTCGCTCTGCGAACTTTACAAATCTAACTAAACTGAAATCTTGTAAGAAAAAGTCGCAATTTTCAGTAAAATGAAAATTAGACTTCAGTTATTCATCTGGCTTCCTAATAAAACACCAAGCACGTAGATATCATCTATTATGAATCTTTCCGGGTTATAACAGCGTCACAGCAGTCTAAATATATACAATACAGAAAAGCAACAAAAGCAAAGCACAAAATCAATAAGTAAAAAATCAATAACTAAAATAAGAGAAACTACAAACTGGACGTTTCCCTACTCATGCAATCTTACCAGGGCTTTCGTATTAAGCGCGGTTAACACGTCCGTCGTGTTAAGCTTTATTCCCACATATATGTAGGGTCGTATATGGACCGTGCATGGACTGTGTCGTGTTATTCTGAATTAGGTGCAACAAGTTGTAAAATTTTGGAGGGCTCATCCTAAAATATTTATAAAATTTCGGCGGATCATCTCTTAAGTTGTAAAAAATCGTATGAAATTTGCCTTCTTCATCCTGCGCTCTCTATAACTTATGAATCCAATATTTCTGTCTTATTCCTTCTTTCTTTTCACCATCAAGCACCATATATCCTACATCAGCAATAATTACGTTTTCCGCGTCAGAATCCATCTCGTCTATGTTAAATTGACTATGCTACTAAGAGAAGCTGGTCGTCCTTTCGCAACACGACATGATCGGCGACAGTCTAATCCTGATACAACACGGTCCGTGCACGGTCCATGCACGACCTTATATGTGTGAATAAAACTTTACGGTCACCTTTTCACTTTCCTCTGCCACCTTACACTCTTGAAAAAGCAAGTTACAGTGACGGCAAAACGTGAAAATGTGCTTTCTTTTTTTTATTTACTTGTATGCTTCTGTTTATTTTCTTTTTTGTATTGAATATGTGTATATACACTACTATAAGGCAGTCAGAACCCGAAAGTCCTCATAATAGAGACTCGGACCGTTGAAGCCTTCGATAACATATAAGTATATGATATATTTTTGTGACATAATTTTATTAACAAGAAATTTTTCAATTAACAAGAATAATAAATGGTAATTGACATTGATATTTTTCTGTAATTATAAAATTAGTGCCCATCTAATTAATCTATAATCACATGTATTAAAACTAGAATATTCTTACATAGTTTTGTCATTATGTATTTTATTCTATCAAAAATGTGAATAGTCCTACTTTATCCTCTCGTATCTAATTGCTGAACATGACGAGTATTGGATTTGTAAAAGTTGCAGGATAAAGGCATAAACACGAAATTATAGTACTTTAAAGCATTACTTGATTTAGCTTGTTATGTGTTATTTACACATTCCCTTTTTAAGGAACCTATCAATTACAATCATTTATGAATTATTGTATTCATCTATTCATATATTATCTGAATTTTGGAGGTAGAGAGTTATACATATAATTCTGGCATTTCTGGTACAGTATTTCAAATTTTTATTATAATTTAATATTCTGTGTAGTTACACATTTATGTGAAGAATTTTGCTAGACAACAACACAGTTACAATAATGATTAATCAGTGAATTTTATTTGAATATATAATTCCGTTGTTACTCAAAAAGTTATCAATGTCCTTACTACGAATATCATTATGTATCTGATTATACCCTTGGCAGCATTACCTAATTTTTATCTCATAGTGATAAAGTTGACATAATTGCTGTATTATAATTTACATATTTACGTTAAAAGAGAATAAGCTAAAAAAACTAAAAAGTGGGTATCTACACGGAGAATTTCAAAAATTCTATAGCTTCTTTTACATTTTTGATTTGGAAATGAACTAAATTTGTTTGTGGTAGCATTCCGATTTGTTGAAGAATATACAATACATTGTTGTACCATATAATATTTTGTTTCAAAATGGATGTGAAGAGATCTACGAGGAACGAGCTACAATTACTGAGAATAAAGAGATTGAAGCAAGTTTTTAGAATTATTATTTTAAATATGTTCAAAGCTGTCTTTATGGACAATATTAATAAAACACTTATCGGTGATGTCAATCTCTTCTGCTGACTGGCACTCCCCATTAAATCTTTGTTGAGGTCAAAAAATAATCAGAAGTCAAACACCGCCAAATCTGGTGAGGAAGGAAGATGTACTACAATTTTGATTTCGTTTTCCGCTAAATACTGAACAGTTGTCTCTGCTGTATGGGATGCGTTATTATGATCTAAAATGATTCCTTCTCTTGGCACTTTGCTGAACACAGTGGACAAACAATTTTCAACATACCATGTAGCGATAACTATCTTCTAATCTTCTAATTTAATTGCGGCCACCAAACCCGTACTTCTAAAAAATACTGGGTACATAACTTTTTTCATTGTTCGCTGTTTTTCACCGTCGTAGAGGTTTCCTCATTCCCGACTCGGCTTTCTTGGCGAGTTGGAACATCAAGGAACGGTACGTATGTACGTTCTGCTTTTTGTAAATGGGTCAGATGATGGGATACAAACCGAGTTACAACTTTTTCAAATGATTATTATGTAGAAGAAGAATGTAAATGTATTGATCTCACTGGCGAGGATCCTATCTTCAGATTGGACTCTATCATTGCATAGGTAATGTGGTTGTCCTTTAGCCGCAACAATGTTTTCAAGGTTGTTAAAGGAGGGACAGCTGTTGTTTCTTTGTTGGATAGCGATAACAAACTTTGCGATTTTCATTGATTCTTTATCAGATTAATACATGTTAATCTTAATAATACAACATAACAATATCTTGATCGGTTAAATCTTTTCTTAAATGCGTTGCATTTCGATTTATTCCACTTGATTACCTACATTTATATCACAACCACATTCAGCCACAAATCTTAATTCGCGAATCCGTTTCCCAAATACTTTCCGACTTACATACTATTCGGAATTGAATTTCATTGGAGTTGCCGCATAACCGCATTAATTTTCATGGACATAAAGCAAGAGGCTATACGGAACCGAGACATGTCGATAGCTATTACTTTTCTACAGGCATAAGGTTCAGATATTGCATTGATTTTTCGTTTCCTTCTCTCTCTTGACAGCTAGCAGGTTTTCCTTTATAGATTACTCGTTAATCCACATCTCGTTTCGGTTTTATTCTCTAGTTTAGTTCTATACATACATCGTAGCAACTATATTAAGGTTTGTCGCGACAATGAAGCATTTTATTTGTTGTGATTGACTTGCACTTTCCACATACGTATATTTGAAGGTTATATCTTTTATAGTTATAATAAACTGTAATAATGAACATATTTTTTATTATTAGTTAGCAAAAAAACTAGAACTCCAAAGCCCTGACAAACAAGTAAATGAACTTTTCTATTTCATTTACTTGATTCTTTTTGTCATAAAGAATAGTTTTCTTATCGCAGGGAAAAACAATTATCTGAATGCTCTATTCTTAAATAAAATAGGAAAACCATTATACTTATCTACTTCGTTGAAGCTAAATATCTGCCAATAAGTTTTGCTGACTGGAGCAGGTTATTTAGAAAGACCCTCACAATGTCAATAGTTTTTTGGATATTCCACATGTTCGTTGGGAAACTCTAAAAATTGACGAAAACACAACAAATGTCGGCTTGAAGATAGTGCAAATCTCAGTGGCATTGCCTAAGTGCTGCTATAGCTAACATCAATAGATATGCGTTGTAGTCAAAACAACGGGAATTCCTAATGGAAGCCAATGGAGATTGTAATACCGCTTGTAAGATTTCCTTAGATACTTAAAGAGTCTATGAAGCATCCAGGAATATGTACGATCGTTGACATAACATTATATCAGTCGAGCGAAATTATAACCAACTATTGAGGAGTTCTTATATCTAAGCCATGAGGAATAGAATTTTTGTGGCCCAAATTTGGCAGTGGATCATTTCCAGGAAGAACTACACCGACAGTTAGTATACTGTATCCATTAGTGTAATATATATATTTCGTATGAGAAGCACAAATACAACAATACTGGTCAGTTAAAAATCAAATCAGATAAAACATAATAGCAAACTAGGACATTAAACGTTTATATCCAGATCGGTGAGTCAAGCGAGTCAGGGGAAGCGGAGTGCAATTCCGCAATGCCGCCCTCGAAGGATCTGACTGGGCATTCATTTAATATGTGGTTCATGGTTTGGTTTGATGCACCGCAGACACACTTTGGCGAGATTCCTATGCCACATCTAAACATCATGTCTCGACATCTACCATGACCCACCTTAAATCGGTTCAATCGGCTTCATGTCTGACGGGGAAGGTTCACCTCCGGGGGTTTTTCTGCCAATGCGTAATGATGTCTAAGGTTTTAAACTCTGCTACTGCCGGCCACAACCTCGAGCCCATTCGAGTATAAGTTAGTCTTTTTCTCCCAGTTCACTATCTCTCCCGATCGCAAAACCCGCTCTAAGACGATCTGGTGAAAGAGCAATTGAGAAGGCGTTATATTGACAAAGATCAGAAGCCAGACTGTAGGTATGGACCTCAACGCGCCTGTTATGACTCTCATTGCTTCGTTGAGTTCAACATCCATTTCGTTGCTAGGGGAACTTTTATACCATACTGGAGCACAATATTCAGCAACTGACTAAGTTAAAGCCAGAGCGGTGGTTCTGAGCATGTCTCCTTCACTCCCCCAGGAGGTTACAGCAAGTTTGCTAAGAAAGTTATTCCTTGATTTTCAATGGAGGTATTACTGGGATTAGCACCTTTGCACCTGGTAATTAAGAGAACTACAGTTCTCAGTGCTCACCGGCTCAGCATAGCACATCGATTTAAAGAGGGTGACTTAACCGGACACTTAAGGATTCTGGAGGACCTCCGAGAAGAGATCCCATCCTTAAATAAACCAACGGACAGCATGACTGTCAAATTACATCACGAGCGACCATTTAGGGTGCTATTTCCGAGCCGCGAGGAATGGAGCTCTGGTGGACCCAACTTTGAAAATGGAGCCCGTGTCTGGTATACAGACGGATCTAAAACCAGCAGCGGGGTGGGGGTTGGCGTTCATGGACCAATGACCAACATCTCCAGGGCCCTAGGAGCATCTCCAACACTCTTTCAAGCGGAGATACATGCTATAGATCTTTGCATCCGAGAAAACCTAGACAAAGGCTTTAAGGATGCCAACATCTATATATGCACCGATAGCCAGGCCGCTCTGAAAGCTCTAGCCACTCACAGGTTTGAGTCTAAGTTGATCTGGGAATGTCGGGTGAATGCGATGCAACTGGCCGCAAATAACAGGGTTTCCCTAATGTGGGTTCCAGGGCACACGAATACCAAAGGACATGACATGGCGGACGAACTTGCTAGACAAGCCGCAAACGTGCACTTCCTAGGACCCGAACCCTTCTTTGGCGTGTCAAAACACCAGCTCAAGAAGGAACTTAAAGATTGGGAAGCAATAGAAATGGCATCCCTCTGGAGGGAAACACCCGGACAAACACAGGCGAAGAAATTTATCAATTGCTCGCCAAATAGTAATAGAAAACTTCTTGATCTAAGAAAATCAGACTTAAGGTCCCTTACCGGCCTACTTACTGGTCATTGCCCTCTGAAGTACCATCTCAGAAAGATGGGCAAAGCTGATCAAGACTTGTGTCGCTTTTGCGAATTGAGATCTGAAACAGCCGAGCACATACTTTGCGAGTGCGAAGCACTGGGCCGGCGAAGGTTTCAGCATCTAGGACAGGCGACTGTAACGCCTGAACAGATTAAGGCCTTGGCACCCAAACTAATCCTGGGATTCGTTAGGAACATCGGATTAGAAGGGTACTGAAAGAATGGGATATTCACAATAGATCAACAGGTCGCAGTGAAGTGAGGTTATGGAGCCTGTACGACCCTTCTTATACAATACAATACAATACAATATTCCTTGATTTGATTTTCTGGGCTCTCTTTGTCAAGTACTACTTATAAGTTAATGATATGTCCAGCGTGACTTCCAGATAATTAAGGCGGGAGTTGCCTCTTACTTTTTTTGCACTAAAGGTGACATCGACTTCTCTCTGGGCTAGCTTGTTAGTAAGGTGGAAATCGCTCACTTCCGATTTTTGAGGGTTAGCTAGTCCACTAAAAATCTTTTATTTCATGGTGTCAGAATCTCGAGATATTACTGTGTAAGTAGCGACTAATGACTAACTACTGCGAATCTGAATTTTGTGGCATTCTAATACCAAAAGAAGAAAAGTGTGAACACAAAAAATCAAGGAAACCAATACGCATTTGTTTTGTTTGAGACATCAAGCAAAAATAACTCTCTCTACTACTTGACTGGAAAGCCACTGTTGGGAATATTTAGGGAGCTTATAATTTTCATCATGATCATTGCCAGCTAAGATACTTATGTATAAAAATGAGTTCACGGAAAATATTCCATGTAACAGCAAAGAACTAGTTCACCTAATGTTTTGGCTTAACCTTAATGTGGCTCGACAAGCATTGCCTTATCATCGAGCAATTTAAACTCTTTTTGTTTGTAAAAAGACGGACTATGTTGTAAAAAGAGTTGCATGTGATATGATGTAATGAACCGCCTGTTTATTAAATCTAAGATGTTTTCTTGAACGAATACACTTGGCTTAGCTTCAATTCTAAACTTTTTTGCGTAATATGAAATCTGTTTAAATGTCGAGATCATTTTTTTCAACCTAAAACAAAAATATAATAGTACCTGCTAAACATAGCAGAATATTGAGAACACAAACAAAAACAACCTCTTTACTTCGTAAAACTAAAACGAAATCGCCGCCGATTCCACATCCAAGTTTTTCCTTACCATCTGTTCCGGTCAATCTGCATCGGCTGGATAAAACTTTAACAAGAAAAACGGTTCGATTGTAGCCGTCTTCTAAATGTAAATACTTTCCTGAATAAAGAGTACGTGCCAGCCTTCCAATACATACTAGTAAAGCGGTCCGATGTGGAAGCTTTGCTATACTCAGTTCCTTCCTTTCAATTCTCATACTTTTCCCAAGGCGCTAAAAACTTTTCTCCTTTCCATATTCTATAGCCAGGTCGCACATGCACGTAGAGACACAAGTACCGTTCCCTTACACTCTCTACTAGAATATTACGTCCTGGGCTCTTCGCTTAGCGCCATCAAGATTTGTTTTTATTAATAAGCTTTCTGATCCGCTTCTTAAGTTTAGGCGATGAGGAAAGCTTCTTTCGGTTAAGTAGGTTGCAGTGTGAGATAATTGGCAACCTGAAAGTATATGCAATTTAATTTTCTCTTTTGAATTTTGGTTTTTCCCGTATGATATATTTTTGCATCTTAAGATTGAGTATGTACAATGTATGTATGTACATACATATGTACGTATATTTTGGTGACTACATACCTCTTTACCAATTATAACTTTATGTAGTATTGTGCAAATCATAGAACCAAGGGCAATTATGATGATCATTTTTTTTATCTATAGATTAATATTTTACACTAATTAATAGAAACTGTGTACATCTTTGACCGCAATAACTTCTTTATCCGGCATTGACTTTTTTACAATTATCAGAAATCCTTTCATCACGAGACCAACCCTTAGTGCCTTCATCAGAGTCTGACACCCGGAAAATATGTGTAATTTACCACTGTCTTGCTCCACAGCCCCGCGTAACCTACACTTTTTATGTTTGATAACTGTGTACAGTACCGTGCTGTGTAGTTATCTCCAACTCTTACATAAATAAATATGTCATGATACGACTGATTTAAATACTAGTTTTTGTCTGGTAATGTTCGTGACGAACTCACTGTGCGGCTTTGTTGGTTAGACTATAGTGTAGTTGCTTTTGCATACTCAAACTTTTTAAATAATCCACTAATTTTCGATAGAATTGAGGTTGGTTATCTTCTTCTATTAGAAATATTTCAACATTTTCTTTGAGCTCAGGTAGGAAGCAGAATCTAGAAAAATTGCTTCTCATTAGTGTTGGCATTTTTAGTATATTTTTTCAAATGTTGTCTCAATTCCTATTGCAGGCGCGAAAGATTAAACCCTCATATTTGAATAATACTCCGAAAACATTTGTTTGATAGGCCGTTTTACAGTTCGGTTAATAATAATGAACTGGAGCACATTGTTTACCTTGATACCTTTTGATGAATTTAGATCGTTCCGCCTGAACTATAAGCTGAGTTTCTTTTGTAAGTGAGACATTCTTCCAGAGTACAGAAAATCCAGTTGGAGTATTTTCTGGCTCAGCGCTGCCGATGTCTCTTTATGCGGCCTAGAAGTTGTTTGCTTGGTGCTTAAATAATTTTTCTAGCAGATTCCAAAAGTTTTCTACGTGTAGTTGACTCATGTATTGCTACCGCTAGTGCTGCGTAGTCTTGTTGCATGTCGTGAATTGCCTTTCTTGGATTCCTCTTGCTATTTTGAAACAAATACCTATTCATGTCATCCACAATTGTTCGATATCTTCAAAATCGTGCCTCCTGACTAGCGCTACAATCGTTGGAAATACCTCTTTGTACAATACACGTATGTTTACTCAACGTGACAATCTTTTGGTGTTGCCTGGGCGTAATACTCTTCATAAAAGGTAAATTGTTCAAATCGTTTAATTACGAAATATACAACTTGCATGACAGAAAAACTGAAATTTCCACACAACAATTTGTAGTAGCAGACTCAAGATGATAAGTTATGTAGTGTGAAGTTCAGTCACAGCTAAAAATTGCAAAATATTAAAAAGTTTTCATTAATTTGCATACATATGGCGCAATAAATGTCGCTATGGTACAGACATATAGTCAATTTAGATATAACGCAGACCTATATTGTTTTGATTAACATACTTAATCAATAATCTTATTAACGTTTATTAATTGATTTTCATCAATGGTTATGATTTCTTTCTTTTTCTCTTCAAAGCATAAATGGATGATTCAGAAAAATGGGCATTCTTTTGCAATCTGAGTTCTTATACTTGCAAAATGAAAAAAATATTCACTGGATCTCTTATTGCCGAAGTAAAACACTAACGCACTTTCACCCACAAAGACACCAAATACTTTGATAATTTCCAGGGATGGGCAATTTTCCGACGTAAATCCTTTTTAGCGATTCGCAAGCTACACCTGACAGGAAAAGTTTCATTAGAACTTGTACGCCTCAAGGAGTTAATCTCCCAAATGATCTTGTTATATATTATTGCCATTTTAGCTAGTTGCTAGTCGTCGCTTCTAAACCTCCAAAAAGGCCATTCAATAGTTTAACTGCCTGATTCGCTATATGCGTCAATATTTCTTGAACCTGAGAAGTGCAGAGGATCTGTTGGGTCTTTTGCCACTAGTATATGGAGTCTTGCACCTTCAGATGTAGTCTCTATGTCGTCACAGAATTTTTCTCGTTACGTTCTTTTGTCGCTTCTTAAGACCATATTGTTATGCAGTGCGTGAGTTCTGATAGTCTGACAACTTACTAGTTTTTTGGCTTTGTTAAATAATTTGCGTGTTCAGTACCTCAGCAATAACAATCCCTGATTCCACCAACTCACTGTTCTGAAAAAGTTTTGTCTTGTCTGAGTACAGTTTGCTTTGAATGAGTTTATTACGGGTTCTTGCAGTAGTTGTGTTTGATTGCTTATTTTTTCTATTCACATGTTTTGCTGGTTTTACCTTCAAACAGCCAAACACTAATTTTATTTTTAATCAATTCTTATTGCGCCTGAGACAAAATCTGTGGTACCCACGTGGATTTCAACCCGAAAAAAAATGGAAGTACACTATTGCACTATACTGCAACTAACTGTATACTTGTTTGTAAAGAATTGCAATTAACAAATATTTCAGAAATGTAATTGACTAAGCTAGATCTTTAACCCATTCACTACAAACAGGGTATTGTTTTTTGGACGCAGTGTATTATTCCTTTTATATCAGTCAATAAATTAATCAACACAGCACGTGAGTTGGACATTCTCAAATCATCGTTAACAGCCTAGGCAAATGATGCTGCTTCACACGTGTGTTAGATATATGCATACATTACTTCAATATAGAAAGATTTATTATACATCAGGGTATATGGTTACAAACTACTTAAGTGGTTGATGCACAATTCGGATAACGTATATTTGAATTGTTATACATAAAAGAGGTAGTTTCAATTAAGTTCTGATTTAATTTAGTTTAGATATCAATTTAGGAAATGGTTTTAGTATAAAAAAAAAGAAACAAATGATTTATTCCGTTTAGCCGTTGTCCATACAGTGGTCGAAGCGATAGCACGAAACCAAAGAATGGCATAACGAAACAAATGAAACAACTAACTGGGACAGGCATAGTCGCTGGATCTAATGAAGACGTATGACGACAGCGTTGGAGGTTGTTGCGTAGATGTAACTTCTCTTGCTCGTCCCATTTGTATGTATACATGGCAACGCATAACGCCGAATATTTACGCCCTAAAAAGAAGAGATTATGTCATAGCAGTCGTTGTTGCTGACAAAAAAAAAATACGACGTCTAAAATTACATAGCAAAATCTCGACTCGCTACTCGTCTACCAGTCTGGAAGGACGGCGTTTCTGGATCGTTTATCATGCGTAGAAATTAATGGATCGGCAAAGGACTGTCGAGTCAGATAATTACGTAGGATCCCGTTGTATATACATATATAGACCTATTCTTGAGCATAACCAACTAGAAATATATGTTGTTGCTACACGGAAATTGTAACAATACCAGATTTAAGCTGAAGATATATCACGAATCTTTCTTATATGTATCTGTGTTAGGATAAGTTCCGCGATGAATTTGCGGTTTATATTTGTAGCTGCTTGCTCTCTCGCGATTTTATTATATGAATGAATCCAACTTTTATTGTAATGCGTCTAGGATTACAAAAAGATGAGCTATTTGAAGAAAAAGAATTATCATATTTCAAAATTGTGTTTACTAAGATGTCTAGATAAGAAAAATGATTGTTTTTGTTAGGAAATTTCTGGCAAAATTTGATGCTTTTATGAGTTTAATAAAAATCTGTTCACAAATGAGCCGTTTCAGCATAAACGGAAAAGGAAAAATGTGCTTTGGTATTAGTTTGCATTGCTGAACGTTTGTTCAATCATAAATAAATGGTGGTCATTTCCTCAAATTTGAAAATTGCATCTTCTGTTGATTGAGTTGGAGACTTAATTAACAGATGGGATATTGAAGGTGTAGCTTGTGCATTTGCACTTTTTGCACTCTTTTTCTCATTATACACTGTTCCAAGAAATTAACGCATTTTGTAGTAAACGATAAATAATTCCATTGCTATTTCCTATTTTATCTTTAAACCATTATGCAACGCCAATTTCGAAATTTTACGAAAGAAGAATGTGCGCAGCCGTGGTTTTATTGAAGGAAGACTGGAGTTATCGCCGACTGGGAGAAAGATTTGGTGTGTCTCATACATTAATTTAGTAGTGTTAAACAATGGAAATCTTAACGCTGATAGGTACATAACAGACATCCTCTAAGACTGTGTTGTCCCTTTCGCGCCTGATTACGGACCAATTTTTTTATTAATGCATGATATGTGCGACAACTCAGTGCTCGCATAAGTAATCCAAAATTGTCTTGAAGCTATTGGGATCAACAACATGGGCTGGATAGCACGAAATCCAGACACTAATCCAATAGAACATATCTGGGACATGTTTGGAAGATACCTGCAAGGTTATCCGAACCCAGCCAACAACCTGGAAGAGGTGGGCCGCCGCCTTGTTGTAATATGCAATGGATTGGCCGATGTGAAACTATTATTAGAACCAGAGATGGAAATACTCGATACTGAGGTCCTTTCATTAAAATTTTCTCTAATTAAGATTTTCGACTTTTTTTCCATTTTTCATTGAATTTCACTATTTTAATTTGTAAAGGCTACTTTATTTAGAGATTAAACAACGTTTGCTTATGAATGGTTGTTTGTGATGGAAGAATCGAATATACTTCTCTATCCTGTCATATACTATTTTTTTTTAAAGAATTCTCTGGTGGTGCGTTAGTTTCTTAAAGCAGCGTATATAGGATTTTAGTAAAAGGAAGATATCAGTTAATTCATCAGTTTCAAAGAACAGATACAGTTTGGAAGCACTTTCCAATAATGGAAGCAAACTGTTTTGCATTGAGATAAATGTATTTCTTTTATAATAATACCACATGGTAACATTAATTTGCTTCTGATGTCATCTAGACACCACAATGGAAGGATTTTTATCATACTAAATGTGACTGTTTCTACAAAAAAAAAGAAACCATGGCATGAAGCATGCTCCATCAGAAAAAAATACTGCCCTTCCAAAATCAGGGCAATTGTGTCCCAGAAACCATCGACAAAAACCCAATGGATGTAGATAGTCTTCAAAATTTAAAGCTTCTAAACTTCTAGATTGGTTTTTTTCAACAGCATAAAATTTCGTTTTCAATTTGAAGAGGTTTGTGCGTGACCATCATCAGCAAACGCTTTCCACGTTAAGAACGAAAAATAGCAAAGGTTGTTCAAGCAACTCCTTTGTGGACATATGTTTACTAATCAATAAGAATGTTTGCTTTAATGTTTCCTACTAGCGCTTCAAGTTTGCCAGTATGTTCTTGGAACAAGAGGTATGTCAGATATGTTTGCTTTATTAAAGAGACTACATTGAATTATTTGTGGAAAACAATTCAATTCGCCTACATCCACTAGAAGGACGTTAAAATTTCTACGTATAGCATTAGTAGTTTGACCAATTACTTTTCTATTTTAACCAATCTTCCTGAAAAATGTGCAATTGCAGCATAGGAAGGTCTTATAGAGTGGTTGGCAACTTTGGTTTGAAAAATAGTTCAATTTTGTCACACTCTTCACATTTTACGCCAATATACCTAAGAGGGACTAGAGAACTTTGCAAAATTGCAAGTCTATAGTTTCCTTTATTGACAAAATATCTGAAATAAACCTGAACCTTCTCTGGAAACTGCTTTTAAAATTAATTTTAAAAGGTAATTATAGTTCTATCGTTAAGTTGCACGAAAATCATACTACATCCATGCGCAAGATGGTTAAATTTTTACTGCTTCTCATATACAATATTCCAAATTTTCGCATACTTCTCAAATATTGCTCATAAAGTCTCTTAAATTACCCAGACATGAATTGTAAGTTCAAGTTGAAGTGCTCCTTGAATCACTATCACAAATGGACCCTTACCACATAGTGCATTATCCTATTAGTAAACACTATCCCCGCCGTAAATACTGTTGTCGTGAAGAGGTAAATCTGGTCTGTAACGTTGTTCACGTAGAGCAGACAGACGTCAGGGGATGAAAGCAATGCCCACACCATAATATCCTCGCCACTGGCTTGTTTCCGTCCACCTGTGCATTCGGTTATAATGTTGGTGATAGTGTAATAGCTCGTCAGTGTATATGATTAATGAAAAATTTAATTCAGATCTGGCAGTGAAGTTTAGAAACAATTGCAAACTCTCTTTACTATGAAGCTGTGTTGCTCACTAAAAAGAATTTTTTACTGTTTACGACCACGAAAAACCTTAGTAGCAGTTGATTTGTGAAATTATAGGGGCGATATAAATACTCATTTTATTGATGTATTATGTAATTAATTAAAACAGGGGAAGGTATTTTATTGTAGCGGTAAAAGTATCTTCGTAGATAATTACGCCTTTAGTTTATTATCCTATTACAAGCTGCATCATATGCGTCGACGCCAACTTTAAAGAACAAAGTTCTTCAATAAACAAATAGTTAAACATAGGTAAGTTAATTAAAGTTTCAAGCAAGACTTTGCGTCGTCATCTAACTTGTTACAACTTCAAAGAATAACACGTCCATCACAACTAAAAATGACTACACGGATCCTGCAGTGTAGCATCTAGTGGTAGTCTGGCGTCTAGACAACATCTATTTTAATATAACTTTAATTACAATTACTCTTATGAATGCTTGTATGTTGCCATTACAAGTTATAGAATAAAAACGAAAATACAAAAACGTTTTCTACAGCCAAGAACTTATATACTCTCTTAGAAGCCATCTACCAAATTCATCATCTTTATGTAATGAATTTGCCATAAGTGATTCCTAATGATTAAATACTCTTAATGAACGTTTTTTTGCTAAAGTCGTAGAATAACATTTAAGATGTTCTCCGAAGTAGTCGTGGACAATACAGACACATCTTTCAATGTAATGTATGTTCGGTGGGTGTTTTTTGTGCTGGCGAATAAAATCCAGCGTAACCGATGAGACGCTAAAAAACAAAGAAAATTGCACGGTGAAAAAGCGAAAATGCAGGAGGCGTGCGATCAGATGCGAGGTTCGGCTGATCATTGCGGGGTACGGTAGAGGGAGACGGCGCCGGAATGTCGCGACGCCATCCATCGTGACGCTAATGCACTCGATTTTAGGGGGTGGAGGTAAGCCAATAGAAATTTTAAATAATGTTGATGCAGCTGTGGTCCTTAAATGCATTAAGGGCTAGTTTGGTTGCGATTCGGAAAATCTATTTTTCCGAAACTGCTACGGAACGTAATATTGATAGTTTCTTTTGAGTAATTGAAATCTATTGAAATTGCGCTGGGTAGAAATCTCGTACATTTTATATGTTTGTATGAAATGGTTGATTGTTGAGTTTAAAAGTAATTTTTAGTGAAAGATCTTAGTAAGTAGTTTCGGAAAATGTCATAACACAATTTATGTCTCTGTCAGTTAATACTTTGTCCTTAAACTTTGTCAGGATATTAGCGTTATGAATGTTTCATAATAAATAATAATAAATTAATAAATTAATAAATTAATAAATTAATAAATTAATAAATTAATAAATTAATAAATTAATAAATTAATAAATTAATAAATTAATACATTAATACATTAATAAAGTAATAAATTAATAAATTAGATAATATATAAATATATAAATAAATAAATAAATGAATAAATAATACATCGTATAAATTGGGCATTCATTAACGTACCAGTATTTTCGGAATTATATATTTTGATTAGGTAATTGTTATGTAAACCCAAATAGTTGTTAGGACAGGACTAAATTGCTATTAAGAAGTAGAGTGTTTAACCATTTGTTAGGAAAATTTATACTTTACTTACTGAATGCTTGTATTAGTCATCAATGATTTTCTGGGTGACTGCTATTCTTTGCGGATTTGTTCTGGATTTTTTTCTGAAACTGACATGTACCCGATAAAATCCAAATCTACGGTGCCCATTTTGTATATTGTTATGTTCACTACGAAGTATTTGAATTTCGCGGTATCTAATATTCGTTATAGCACGCGCACTAAGCATCTACCCTATCACTCGTGTTGTGAGTATGATATCCTACGTTTGGTAGAGGTAAACGCTACGCTTGCAACATAATTGTTAAGTACAACTAAATAATATGTATTATATTTAACGTGTTAACTATAATTACGAAATATACAATTGTGAATAATACTAGTGGAAGTTGCAATATTTAATTCGAAGCCAAAATACAACTACATACTACATACTACATACTACGTACTAATATGTGTAAAGTGTGTTTTTATTTACTCTTATATTGTTAATATTCTTGCAGTGTATCTGCATTCACTGGCGTCGACTATTCGCAGATGATTACCTTATTTAGATATATTTGGGATTCTTTCGCAATAGATGGTTAGTTGCTATGGCAACGTTTACCAGTTCCCTTGATAAATATGGTAATTTGAAGAATGCTATGGCAAGTAAAAAAGCATACGTGTTTATTATGGTTGCAATTATTAAGAGTCACTACTAGTAATGCTTAGTTGTCTCCAACATTACTACTCTTTCACACTATATACAGCATTGAATTCTTTGATCATGTTTCTTCTGGTATGTAGTAGTATTTTTAGTTATGTTTATACCAGTTAAAAATCTGTTGAGGAAAGTAGTATTTTTCTTGCCAGTAAAATAATCTAGAAGACATTTTGTTCTGGAAGTAAAACGTTGGTAATTAACTTATTTTCCTGATATTTTTTTCCAGTTCTAGGTCAATTGAAATACTACAATTGGATTGAATATAAAATTTATTCCAGAACATTTACAGGTTTTTGTTATAACTTCTTCAGTGGAATAAAATTGACATTTAATTTGTGTCAATTAATAAACTGCCAGGCCTATCAACAAAATTATCTACAGACAAGAGATTTAGTGATATATAGGATTATGTTTACAATATCGTGGACAATTGAAGATATTTTTGAAATGTAATTTTATAATCATATTTTTTGTCAGACAGTAACAATTCTGTTCAAGGACTAAGGAAAAACATGGCAAAAAAACCTAGTGAAGAGCTTTTTTGATAAAATTCAAGCGTGATTAGGTGATTAAATTATTATAAATAATACTTAAATTTTCAATATTTGTTGTAAAATTGACCGTGTTATATTCTATTTTTTAATGTATACAAATGTATAAAATCTTACCATTTTCAAAATCAAAGTTATGTCGTAATTCGGTAGAATACTTAGAGAAATCAGTTTTCACGGTTATGTTATCTATTGCAGTTATATATCTATGCACATATTTGAAGGATTGAAGGCAAAATTTGTCCATTTTATTCATATTTATCTGAATGCAGATACTTGAAGGGTGCAGTCATGAACTTCAACTTAAGAAAAGATGTGCTAGTCGCATTAAATACATGTTGCTCATTTAAATTGTATATTAACACATATATACATATGTAAATAGAAATCAGAAACGCTGAAGTAGACTTCTATTCTAGGTAATAAGCTTGAGGCACTTAGAAACATACAATGACCTTACCAGGGCACATAAGTTCCAAATGAAATGACATGGCGGTTTTATAAATAGGTTGGAGACATTTTTGTCTCACTTTAATATAATCACAAACTGCCAACTCGGCCTTACGAAAAGGCTACTTCTACTGCTATAAATACTTTATTAATAGAATTATGACCTCTATTGAAAACGATAGCTATCCTGTGTGTTTTTTTTGGATTTAAGTAAGGCGTTAGACTATATCTGTCACAATCTTTTTTTAAACAAACTTCAAGCCTATGGGATCAGCGAGAATGCTTTAAAATGGATTGAGTTTTATTTTTCTGAAACAGCACATACTACATTAATGTTTTGTTCAACAAGAGTGTTGCTGGAGAAAGCTTTGCTTCTGAAACTTTGCCTA
This sequence comes from Popillia japonica, assembly GCA_004785975.1. NCBI lineage: Eukaryota > Metazoa > Arthropoda > Insecta > Coleoptera > Scarabaeidae > Popillia > Popillia japonica. The sequence goes on from SMLS01063574.1 coordinate 39,554, forward strand.
ATAACATTGGAGTTCCACAAGGATCAATGTTAAGTCCTGTACTTTTTATATTTTATTAACGGTGATTGCACAATGTTTCAATCACTTTATATTCAGATAATGTTGCATTATTAGCAATAGATAAAAACGATGATATTTTAGCTGAGACTTGTCATAACTTACTGAGTAACGCATCTACGTTACGTCTTTATCTTGTCATCCCTATCAGCTTCAGCCCATACCGGATTTTTATTTAGATTTGTCGCCTGGACGCAACCAGCTTACAATCGCGGATTCTACTAAATTTTTGGGAGCGTGGGTAGATCAGCTTCTCAATTGGAAGGCTCATTGTGAAAGTATCCTGCCTAAATTAAACTCAATTTATTGTTTATTCCGAAACTTAAGGACGATCATAACGCGTCAACAGATTTTCTTAGGGTATCATATGTTGGGGAAATCCAACCGCGTCTAAAGATATTTATTAGCCAGAAACGTATTATCCGTTATATAATAGGTCTAAAAGCTTCGAAGTCTTGGAAGCCAGCCTTTATCAGATATAGATTACAAGCTTTTCCTTGTATTTTCATTCTCGGGCTTGCTAGCTATGCTTATGAAACTTTTAACAAATTTAAACATAATAAAGATAAACATGATTACAATACCAGACGTAGAAATGATATATCAATACCTCGGTCTAGATTCACCTTATTTCATAAAAATACGTATGTATATATGTATAGGAAATAAAATTCCTAATCATTGGAAAAGTTTCACTCGTTTGCGTTTTAAACCTATGTATTCCGTGATTATTTCGTACCTAATTAATGCCGTTTAGTCCTTACATGAATATTTCAATTTTTAGTACTACTTAAAGCTTCATATAAGTTTAAGTCCAAGGTTTCTTGGTCTTACGGTTATTATTGCTACTACTATTCCTATTGTTATTATCATTATTGTTATTATTCTTACTACTACTATTGTTATTATCAATATTGTTATTAGTATTAATATTATTATGTCTGCACTTTGGAATAGTTATACGTTTGTTTGGACTTGCCATGTATCTGTCTTGCTGATCTTTTGGGAATAAACCTTACTTAACTTAACTTACAAAACAAGGCGCTAACATGCATTTCATTGAACCAGTACCCTTCTGCGGCTTTTCGGAAAGAATGTCAAAACGGGGAAGCAAAATAAATGGCCTCCCTGTACATAAAAACACCCGGACAAATAGAAGCGAAGAAATTTATCAACTCCTGTAGTAATAAACGCCTTTTTAATTTATGAAGTCTGCTGAGTTTCTGCTCACTAGTCATTGCTCTCTAAAATATTTACACTCAAAAAGATGGGTAAAGGTAACGTTTGCGAACAGAAAACTGAGACTGTCGAACACATACTTTGCGTGTGCGAAGCATTAAGCCGGCAAAGATTTCAGCATCTAGCACAGGCGATTCTAAACCTTAGACAGATAAAAGCCTTAGTACCCAACCACCATTCTAATACAATACCTACTATACTATCTATGTATTTCAAATAATGAAAGTGTAGTTTCACTGAGACGCTTTTTGTCCTGTGACCAAAAATATGATGAAGCAAAATTTCTTTGTTACTGTTTCACTTGAAACCCGTTCGTTTGAAAGAAAACAGCAGCTTCAGCTGCGGTCCAGCATGCAGAGGTTTAAGAAAAGAAATGATCTGATCTCTTGTAATAATTATGTATTCAAACATATATTTTGAATATTCAAACTATATCTTTCATATTATTTACAGTTTGCTATGCTTCATGTAGTTTTATTTTTCATCATTTATAAACAGATTTAATAGAAGAGAAGCAGCGCATTTGTTCGCACGTCGGAGTAGTCAGTATAGTCTGTTATATTGCATACCTTCTCTTTTCTGCAACTGCAGATTTATGCTACATTTTGTTTAAAATACGGCAAGTTTACTCGAAGTAGTCTACAATTGATTATCATCCTTAACAGTAGTATATATTTATATAACTAATAGCAGTTCGAAACATATTCCATATTTAAGAAACATTTCACGAATAAAACTTCGAACCAACAGTAAAACAAACTGCGGAAACGCTAACGCCTCGTCCCAAGATAAATATACATTTACATTTTTATCGTGAAGTTGATAAAACGTCGTAATTCTCAAACTGACGATAAATTTTCAAAGTGTTGCGCTCTTTTCTAAAGTCTCCATTCCGAAGAGGAAGATGAGGAAATGCAAGCGTAGACAAACAAAAAGAGAAAGATGAAATTGCGAATGGTAAGAACGAGGCCGAGACGACGAGAATCTTTCATAAGTTAAAATTATCTTAACTGCTTTCTGACTTTTGAGATGTTGCTTGCCTTGTCTTGGAAAATACATTATACAAACGCACTCTTAATCGGAAATATGCGATTCTAGACGTCTTAATGTAAACACATATGCTTGTGTAACGAGATCACGTTCTTTGAATATACTCATATACATACATTCTTTGAGCTGTATTAGCGACAACTGTATTAGTTCTAAAACCTTCCTGCAGCAAGTCTCACTACTTCACTTTGTTCGGAAATCTGGGCAATTTAATTTTGTTTACATTGGAGTACGCTAAGCAAAAGCTTTTCAACCTCAAAAATTTGCATTTTATTTGAAACAGGTGATACAAAACTCCACTGTAAATGTTTGGAGTTCTTGAAAATAGATCATCGTCATTGTTTTCGCTTACGTAATTATGCAAGTATGACTGACATCACCCGTATATAGCATGTTATTTACAGTGTTAACAGATTATTATGTAAGTAATATTGACAACATTAGAAATAGCTGGTTTATCCATGTAAACTCTATACTTCACATTGCAAGAATGTTATAATTTTACAAACTGTGTGGGAACTCACCTCATTGGCCATCATTGACATTATGGGCATTAATTGTAGTTCGTTATTGGACCGTCATATTACTAAGCCCAAACATTCCCACTTAGGGTCCACCAGTCCATAAACCATACAAATACTTTTGCTTTATCTTAGTATAACGACAGCTATGTACTAATGAGCCTCTTCGGATTGGTCTTTAGCCCAAATGCTTACCAACATGGATACTTAGCTAGAACTCGCTCTTATCGCTGATCCCATCGAAACAGAGGATGGGCCGGTTACAATTCTTACGCTAATTGAATTTTTACCTTACCTACCTATATTTTTTCAATATGAGCTGAATGTGAACTATTTGATTGCGTATTATTCTACATGGAAAATTCAGCTTCAATCTTTTCAATAGCACAGCAAATTGTTAGTTCAATAGAACGGTTGTGTGAACTTACGGCCGGAATGAATTAAACCTCCACGGCCAAATTGCTAGAAGAATACCATTGCCATGTTGTGGAAATCGACAAAAATGTGGATAAATGCTCACAAAGATTAAACAATACAGCAATAGAAAGATGCACTGTCCCCTGATGAGTCGAAACATGAAGTGTTTCAACATTGCAGATCATTTGCCAGACGCACAAAAGACCAGAAAATGCTGAGTGTGTTATGGGTGGATCTCTATTATCTTAATAACTTGGTCTAGCCCTGCCTTTTTGATGAGCCTTCCTAGCTTTGACGGGGTTATCTTCATGTACCTAGCCATGTCTAGGTGGGATTCGCCGATGCATTCTAGCCTCAGTTTGGTTAGTCCCTCGCATTTTCCGTCAGACTGGGGTGGCTCATATGTTTATTCACCCCTGTTAGTAGTCCATTTGACTTGACAGTTCTCCTGCCTTTGTTCAGCAGGTCCTTTGTAAATTTGGGTGTGTATTCGTTAATGAATTTATTGTATCTGTCCTGAGGAGTTTCTCCACCATTCTCGAGCGCTATCCGCCGACCATTTTGCAATAGTCTCGGCTATTTTTCTTTTAGTAGTTCCATTGCACTTAATATGCAACAATATTCAGTTGATGCACGATAATTACCCGAAGCATATATGGCTATTCTGCAACTCACTGAGGGGGACAATAAAGGACCATTAAAAGTAATGAGGTGGCGTCCTCAAAATCCGTTATAATCCAATTGAGCTTCTGTGGGACAAACGACAAGTTACACTGAGAAAATTAATAGACAGCATGCCACGAATTGTACATATGAGCAGTGATTAAGGCAAAAGGTTTTTCGACGAGAAAAATGTTTAAGCTAATTTATGTTTTCTAACGTTTACTATTATTTTTTCTTCTATGTACACATGTGCAATAAGTTGTAGATTTATAAATATTTTGTTGTAATTGTTTTATTTAACATAATCAAGCAAGTATCCAATGTTAAATTAAATAGGAGGTGTCCATGGTATTATGAACGGTTTACTTCATCATCATTTTCGCTTTATGTGTATGAAATGAATGAAAATGTTGTATTATATTCAAAGCAAAAAGATAACATTGTTGAAATGAACTGTAAAGTAGAGCATTAAGTTTAAAAAATTGAATATAGAATTAGTAAGTATACGTTGTTCACTCATTGGTGCCTTCTCAAAACTATCCTACTTCCGCTAATCCGGTTTTAAATTCTCTTCGTTAACGTAGACATCTCGCATCGTTGGAGAATTAGATTAGTTGTATGTAAAGTGATAAAATTAGCAACAGCCTGTAAAATCCTTTCCTGATACTTCCGATGTAGGAATTGCACTCATCAATTTCTGTCTTTGCGATCTGCATATAGTATTTGAATTTAGTGTCATACACTTCTACTAAATTTTAGTAAGTGACATAAATTTGCTGTATCAGTTGCTTAATTTAGATTAAAATGGCCACGACAGTACCTATTACTTGGTAAAAAACGTTGTTGGATATTCTACTACTTTTATATAGAAGACACACAATTCTTACAGATAACTCTGTGCGCCTACGCTTTTCTTTATCCTTCGCGACTATAATTTCTTTACTTTAGGCTATCGCATCATGACGACGAAATTGTGCTTTTTCAACGGGCAAGGCAAGAAGTGTAGAAGGTGAAGGTATTATTTTTGCGTCGTTATCAGAGGTTTACGTCGCGCAAGATGAAGTGTTTTGCGCAATGTATTGTGAAAAGATATGTTCCTCTCGCCTTTAAACTGTCACATCGTCCTTTGTTTCGGTGTTATTTCGATGTGCGGCCGCGAAAACTGATTGCCGGTTTTTCGGCGATACTTTTATTTATTCTTTTTCCACCTTGAATAAACCGGGAGATATTTGTGGTCTCCCATTGTTCTTTTATGTGTTGCAGGTTAATGTTTCTTTCTACAGAAACTTTGTAATATCTTTAGATACATTTTATTGTCGAACACAAACTGTTTGAGATAATATTTCCATCATGAATACTCGGATTTCTTTTGTTACGCTCTTTTTTTGTATGATATTTTATCTGCCTGGATTTACTTTACTACACGATTTCTTAGTTTCTGAAATGGATTTAGTATTGAAAGAAAATAGCGTAATAGCGTAAATAAAAATCTACTAACTGCATATTTCATTACTAATGTAAATGCCCCTCGTCAGAAGCAAAAACTGACGCGAAATAGTTACAGAAGTAATGGTTGCTGAAACTTACCAAAGAGACATCTAATAAATATTTACATTACGCTAACTTCACCAGATTAATTTATGATTTTGTATAGTATTGGCTTTGTGTAAGTAAGTAATAATAAGAATACGAAATATGTGCAAAAAGGCATACAAAAATCTACTAACTGTTCGAAATAACTTTTTTTTATATTAAAATATTTCTTAAGTTTAGTAAAATTAGATTTGGTTGAATAATATTATTCCTCTTTGATTTCAGGTAATAAACATCTCCATCAATGAACACCACATTTTTATAACAGCAGCACAGTCTTTCGTAGAGGCTAGGTTTACATGCGATAAGTAAGTTGTTACTCCAAGCTATTGTACAATCCGTGCTTAAACAAACACTTAGTCAATTATATATCAGTATTTATTTTAAGAGTAAGAGGACATTAAAATATTTCAACTATCTACAATGCACCAGGACCGTACAGGTAAACAGTCGTAAGTCCATTTTTGTCAAAGTGGACTTACATTATTTTCTATTTGCGCACATTCTGGGTGAGTTTTTCATCTCGAGACAATGGTATATCTCTAAAACACTGCACCAAATCAGAAAGAGATTTTAATAAGATTTCTTATAATGCAGGGGACTCACTGAATGATGCCGAACTAGATCCGTCACCCCATGGAGCCTCTAGTTTATATTGCAGATTCGGATTCTACGCCATCGTAGTTTTTGTTTGAAACTTTTTTTCGAGTCGTAATAGATTGCGCTGGTCCCAAAAAACATGGCTGTAAACCACTAGAAAAAATTTTAAAAAAGAAAGCATGATTTTGTGTGTTGTGTTAAAGTGAACAGAAAACGTCATTACCAACTCCGAAGTGGAGAATTGCAGCATTTGGTCTGACAATTATCCAAGTTAAAACGGCAACGTAATGATGATGATTAGTTATCTATGGATGCTTAAAGTTTGTCCAATTTTAAAAACGATTGAAAAAATAAAATTATATTTATTCTATATTCTCAGTAGGAGTCGCCATTTAGTAATAGAAAAGGAAATACTCTTAAAGACGAGTTCTTATTGTCAAACGTTGTTCATTTTTAAGTTAAATCGTCATCGCTGTATACGGTTAATTACAAAACTTCTTTTGTTGATGAAGATTTCAAAATTTTAGACGTCCCTAAGATCAATTAGGTGGCAATCCCTATTGCTTCTTCAGTTACCTGCTATACGCCAAAGTTTAAAAGGTATCACCAAAGTATAGACATATAAACTATACATTACTGGAAACATTCAGTTCAATTTTCTCAAACTTACGTTAAATTGGCGGTTTATTGGGAGCTTGGCTTGTTTTTCTGATTTCTCAAACTATATATAAATAAAAGTTAAAACAGATTTTACCTCTACGATCCTGCATATAAACTGGTACGAAAGAAAGAGGTTTTCCAGTGATACAATGAAGCATAAAGTTAAAAATGGGAGGTCTGGTAGATTTAATTCACCATCTAGACATAAAAATACTACATTCAATGCCTTCTGTGCTTCAGCTGCACTCATCAGAGATAAAAATGTTGATTAACCGGAATATTTATCTAATTACTAATCTTAGTATGCATTGATACCCGGCACCTCCACCAAAAAATATCACTGCCTAAGCTGCGACGGGAGCTTTGCTCGGAAGGATAATCCGATGATGTTCTACTTAGAGAAATATTCTAGGCTGTACTTATTATTCTAGTGTCTATTAGAGTATGGATTTGGGATGCGGATTAGGTCGTTTGTCCTGGTTCAACAAAAATTTGTTGGGCTTGAAATTTCGATTTTCCGATAGAATTTGACGTAACACCGATGATTTTATTCCTACAGACTTGACATCTATCATTAAAGATACGATCAAATATTATTAATTACACCAATCGCAATTGCGATGTGGAAATTATGTTTATGCGTGAAATAACACTGGAACGTTGTTCACATTAATTGATGTGCTATTAATATTACGATATGTTCCACATTTACATATTATGCGGGTGATTTTATTATACATTGAACATGTTCAAAGCCCGTTTGATGTTTGTAGCACCCAACTGTAAATATGAGAATGATTGATATGCATAACCATCTATGATCGTTGAAGTTTTCTAGTTTGTTACCTGAAATAATCGCATCAATTATTTTGTATAGTTTTTAGCTATAGATACATTAATTGCAGCGTGCTATATTTTTATATTCTAGTGAAGCTTAAGCTCGTTAAAATTAATATGTGAAATTTTCATTGCAATTCAGAAAAATATGGCATTTTGGGGATTTAAATTATTTTATAAATAAAAACACATATAGTATAACAAATTCGGGAATTTGTGAAACATTTTTCCTGGAAAATACTTACAGTTTGCGGTAGTTTTCGCCAAGTAGTTTATAATATAGAATTATTCTCTGGATCCTGAATATTTTGTTTTAATAATAAAAATTCTTGGCGAGAAACGTAAATATTATTATTCCATGTATGTTCGAAGTGTATTTAATTATTGGCTATTTATTAAATGAAACTTTTTCCGTCGTTTTCCTTTTCAATATTGCCGAAATAAAGTCTGGTCGGAAAATCAATATTCCGTTTAAAGGCGGATATTCTTTCCTTGAGAATATTACTGTAGACTTGTTCTTTTTATACTTAACGTTTCGTGTACAATTTCGTCTTTAAGATGATCTCAAAAAAGTATAGACATTTGATATAACTAGAATAATTTTAATGGATATTTACAGAGGCATCGGTATGTGTTAGTTAAATTGCATCTAGTGATACAGAGAGAGAGAGAGAGAGAGAGAGAGAGAGAGAGAGAGAGAGAGAGA
>ML217878.1:394-15820 GCA_004785975.1 Popillia japonica
TTATGATAAATTTTGGAGGTGATGATATTGAATATTGATTTTATGCGTCTTTTAGTTGGATGTTATTACCGTATATTAACAATAATATTTTATTGCTTGCGAAATATTTTGTATATGTTATTGCTTGCTACCGGATGCATTAATTTAATACGTGTCGTTAGGTGTTTTTGCATTCCGTCGCTGTAAATTATCTAATTACATTCCTTTAAGTATGTACACGACATTTTGATATGAATTAGTTAAAAACGTTGCATATCGTTTGCCTTGTAATTATGTAATAATTTCATTAGTTTAAAAAAATTGCGATTACAAAATTAGGCAGAAATCATCAATATCTACCAGCCCATTAACACCCTTATTCGTCTTTTTATTCATATAATTTCTAAGCACTTCTAAAGATTTTTCTTATGTTTTATGAATCATATTAAGTCAATTAAATTATCGTTAGCTATTTGGCCCCTGTAGGTTGCTTGTTCGTCGATTTAAATCGCACTGCAGATTTAGAAAAGATGCAATTCCTGTGAAACCGAAGGGCTAAACAGTTACTTGTATCTGTGAACTATTACAGGTTTACAGAAGATGACAACACGTTTTGTTAATTAATGAAGCGTGTATGGCACATAAGGAATGAAATAACGGAGTTGCGTCTAGCTTCACAGCGGTGCTTCGTAACAACCATATGATAATATTTTGGTGTCACATATATTCCTTATAAGTGGATAAATTATTAAATTAGTAGAGGTTGTTAATTGTTATAGACCTAATAGAATAATATGGATCACTTCATCGCATAGTTTCAAATTTATTAAGGTCATTGATTCCCTAGAGTAAACAATATCATTGGCAGAAGAAGCTATTTCCGTCAAATAAAATGAGTCTCAGATTTGGAAGTACAATAGACAATTTTGGTACCATGACGATATACCGGAATGGAATTGAACATCCAGTTTATTAGCTACGCACTACTCAACTACTCAATATTGCGCACTACCGACATGTCAAGTATGATCTGATATAATTTTGACAGCTCAATTCTAATAACAAATTATTAATTTAGTGGAATTGTATCACATCTGAGAATTCGGTTTTAATTATTAATTTAATAACGTAATAGTCTGACATAATGCTTTAGATTTGAAAGCAAGTTATAATCCACCGGATAATAAGGATATTTTTTCAAGCGTAGTTGTAGTAATAAACATTTCGCTTTGGGCGGAATTTAATCTGCGTAGGAAAAGCTGTTACTTCAACATAACATTTTTTTGAGAGTTAACTACTGTGGAGGTCTGTATTCAGATCTATCAACTTTGCTTGGTTGCTTTTGCATAACTGAATAAAACAACAGATATCAAAGGCATATTTGTTAAAATATCAATTAGTTAGTGTTACTCTTCTAGTAAGTTCATATCAATTCAAATCTTGTTATAAGCTGACTTTCAGGCAGACTTCGAAAATAATTTATGACAGTAAAATTATTAATCAACGTGAGCAGTTACATATTATTTATAATTATAGTTGTTGCTAAGGTATTCTATATATGGCAAGGGATACTATTCTCTTAAACGTTATGTATCTTATGAGTATGCCTAGAGATGTTTTTCACATAACGTATATAGTAAAGATAATGGCGGATATATAATATGAGGAAATAACTTTTTTGCAATCGACGAAAATATTAGTTGTACAATTTTTCTATTTCACTCAGCGTAGCAAAATCATTAGAAAGTTGCATAGAAACAATAATGTTCAATAATATTTTGTATATCTTGGCCAAGGCAACAAAATTACATAAAAGTATGATTACTTCATATGAGGATATTTAAGAAGTCTATGAAGTTGTGCATGGACATTATAATTAAGTAGCGCCGATACCCGAGTCCACGTCAAAGCGCGACAATCAGTAGTAAGTTACGTCATATGTGCGTAATGATACGTCATATCTTCTGTGCAGGATGGTCTCACGAGCTTTGGCGTTGACTCTAGATCACTCTTTACGAATTAGATCTTAAGTTTTAGCCTATAATTTTCCATTTCTTTTTCATTGAAAATTTTTGGTATGGTTATGGCATATAGTACCTAGTAACTTACTAAAACATTTAATATGTCATTAATATTATAATCTAGATTGCGTAACATTTAGCTTGCTAAAAATCGAATGTGGTTAAACATCTCAACACAATCAATGTTTTAATATAGTTAAACAATGCAACTTCATTTTGCACTGGCGCACTAATTCTCTGAGTCTGCAATTGTTAATATATTGTACAACTATTGCATATTTAACATCCAAACTATATTATGTCTACCAGATAATGTTTTCTGCATGGGAATCTCGCTTCTTTTAAAAATACAGATTTGTTTGAATTAGATGAATTATGTCTAACGACTAGTAAAATTATACAGTATTCTAAACTCCGTGAATTTCTGTCATTCAGTAACCAAATAATTTTTATTCCCGCTTTCTTAAAGTACTTTGTTATGCAAAATTTAAATATTTACTTGAATTATATGTACTTTGTATTCTTTACTTTGAACACTTGTATACATTTTTTCTTATATAACATCAAACTGAGGAAATCTTAAAAACGTATTTTATTAAACATTAGCAATTAGTAGGCCATGATTTATGAGAAAACATTAAAGGACACCTAATAATAATTATAAAAGGTCTTCAAACAATGGACAATTACGTTCTAAACATAATTGTGCCCTCTGTACTGTCGCCGTAATCGCGTAGTTTTTGCCATGTAATGTTACCAAAAGCTGCTAGAACAACAGCTTCACACAGATCGGTATGCTGAACCGTTTAGCTGTACACCAGATATTTTACGTAGCAGCAAATAAAAAAAGGAAAGACGTTCAGTCTGGATATCCGGGATAATGTTTGGATTATGAGGTGAGGCACCATATTTGTGGAAATAGATTTTCGAATTTTAAATCAATGGTAAATCATCAAGTCCATCTTCCTCGAAAAAAAAAATCTTCAACATTAACACTAAGGCAGATGAGACGATAAAATCAAATTTTACTTGATGCATACGGATTTGAAATTTTTTGTCACTATTTGTAAATCTGCTGTTGTCAAACTATAACATCGTAGGCGAAAATTATTTTAGTCTCATATTGGTTGGTTGTCTTCACCTTTAAATCTTTGTAGAATTGGTTATTTATACCACTGATATTTGTTATTAAACTTGAAAATAAGTACAAGGAGAAGAAACCACACATTTTTCTTTTTCTTGTTACATGTCCTGACCAATACAAAATTTGGTAATTGAAGAATATCGTGAAATTTCACTAGTGTTTGGGAATAATTCATCAATTCATTATGCATTAACAGAAACTGCATCCTTTATAAATAGTTAGGGCCTCACAATGTATGTATGTCTGATGTTATCTGAGATATGTTGTATGATTTCGCCATTTCCAGGAATGTTATCTGCAGAAGGAAAATAAGTGCTGTTGACATTTCTAAGCCATTAGCTAGCTATTACTTTCTCACAATCTAACACGTGGTGAATTGTTTGATTTTCTCAAACGAAACAATCTCCTTATCCGAAATATTTGAGTCTAGGATTCCTCATAGAAATTTTGCCGCAAAATATTTTCAACTACTTCTTGAAGAACTGTTCGGGTTAATTGTCTATTTAGTATATGCATTCTTATGATATTTTACTTATCTGACCTTATCTTATTTTCCTGATATTTTTTTCCACTGGTAGGTCACTTATAGTGTTTTAATTGACCTACAAGTGGAAAAAATATCAGGAAAATAAGTTAATTGTCTATGTGATGGCATTTTTCTTAATTTACTAATTAGTTTGGGGGTCCATACTGAGACTTGCCGGTGTATATATCTACAAACAGTCATGATTTCAATTCATTTGAATACTTTTATGCAGAATTGCGTGGAAGGTGTTTACGAAATTCGATTTGTCATTGTTTTGCTAGTTTTTTTTTCTATTTTTTACGTTAATTAATTACTATTTAGTGGCCTTGTTTTACAACGTATGTACATATATCTATATAATAGTGGTATATAACTAATTAATATCGTAACTGTCAAAAATCAATATGTTAAGTGATAGTACAGTAATTAGACATAAATAACAGTATGTGTTTAATAGGATTGGAAACCAGTTTCCTGCATATTTTTTGAAAATTTGGACTTTTCGTGTTTTTCCTACGCTCTTCTTTCATATCATATGTGCCTGAATGTCGAATAGGATTACATAATTTTGCAACACCGTACGACAGGTTTCATTTATGCAACATTGTTATTTAAAAATTAGGAAAATGTATAGTTTCAAGTATCGTGCATGGAGATGAAGAAATCAGTTAGTTACTTATGAGATATGTATGTGATACACTAGAAGCTGTTTGAAATGTGTGAGGTAATTAGTTTATACAATTAACAAAGGACCCAGTAGTGGCGTTCTTTTTAAATTAAGCAATCTGCATTTGAATATTAATTACATATATTTGTTCTTAAACATTTTATTAATATAGTTAACCAAACATGTTAAAATTAAAAATTTGTGCAATAACAACGATAATTTAAACAAAAATCAATTATATTGAGAAGAGATTAGTAATGCGCGCTCTTCATTTTATATTCAATTTCAAATTGCGTTTTCTAAAACGGGATGTAGATTAAGTCAACTACACGCGTAGAACACTTGCAAAAGTATATCTTTTTTATGTATCTTCGTAATTATATTTCCTTCGTCGTTAATTGCTAGGTATCCACTGGCCCACGTAAATGAGATCATACATATAATAAACATACAGGTACCATAAGCTAGTCAACATTATTGTATCTAGTAAAATATGTGTAGGCCTAACGCGTTGTAATATGTAATGCCAACACATAATTTTGAAAAAAACTATTTTCTTATCTGTATATATACATATCTATATATTTACGATTTATCATCATTATTTTATCTTAGAAGAATATGTTTTTGTGTGACACGATGAGCTAACACGTTACAATCAAGCTAGAGATTACTTCATAATTTTATTAAAACTAAATAAATATAGTTACTGGTCCATTGTCATCAAATTTAAACTTAATGAAAAAGCAAATTTAAGGAATAGTTTTAATAAAAGTTTGCTATATGTCAATATACAGAGCGGGATGTACAAATGTATTATTAAAATTAAAATAAACAATAGAGTTAATCATTTTCTCATTAACTAATAAAATACAAGTTTTACATAGCATTCAATTTTTATCCAGTAGAATTTTAATTAAATAATGAAGGTCATTGTAAAAATAAATTAAAAAGTAGCAGTACATAAAAATACCTCGTGATTCAAACGCAAGCGGGATAAATAATTTTCCCGTAGTACTTTGACAATTTATAAATGTTGATCTTAAAACGGCCAAACAAAGTATATTTATTTGAATCTAATTGTGAAGAAGTATTCTTATACTATCACTTGCATTGTTTTCAAAATGAGTAAATATTACTTCGCTCAATGGTAATCATCATTGCTCGAGGTCATTTACAATCTTGCGTAGACACGGGAAATATTTCTTCTGAAATTTGCAGCTGAGAGAATCAGCTGTTTCTGCGTTTGAAGCTTTCACTTTGATGGTATATTTTAATACAAAATGTCAACATAAGTCATACACAAAAATATGATTGCAATGGCGTTAAGAACCGCTTCATCATATTATTATTCTCATCAATGGACAAAATCCTGCGCTTGCTGCTACATATTAAAACTTACGATTCATCCTATCGTAAAATACGTCTCCATGATTCTATTGTTCCATACTGATAATTCTGAAACCAAACGAGTCTTTTTGTTCAATGTTTGGATGAGGCGGCAATCCGATCTGCAAGACCTGCTGCACACCGATGGAATATTATCGGCGATAAGTTGATGATTTTTTAATGAAATCAATGCAATATACTGGTCATTGTTTGTAGTCGATGTAGCTCTACCAGTTCATTTACGGTTGTAACTGTCCTGTTTCGCTTCTCGTTCTAATGGTTTCTCGTACATTATGTCCACCGGCCAATATCACGGTTTGACATTCTTAAATCTGGATTGCTGTCCTTATTGAAATGTGTAACGCTTTTCGTTTTGACATATTTCGTACGTAATACCATTTCACTCTTGCTAGTCTTTGCAGTATAGCCGATATGTGTCGTGTGATCTATTGATTGAGATGTACTTCATTTATTAAGTGAATATGTAGTAATGCACATTTGTTTGTAGATAATTCCTGCGATAGATACTGTTCAATTTTTAATGTTACTCTTTAAAATATGGAATCAAATTATATAATAACGATGAATGTTGAACGTAATAGTTCGAAACAGGATAAACTAGTTTAGATATTAAATATTCCGAGGTAAATTTCGCAAAGAAAAAGTGTTTAACAATTAATGTTTTTTATTTAATATATTAAAAGAGTTTGGTAATCATAATCGAGTTAAAAAAACGCAAATTAATACTAAATATCGGTGACAAAAACTTGTATCTATTTAATTTTCACAGCATGAGAGAACTTTATTATCTTGAGAGACATAAAAGACGTAATTACTAATATATAATTGTAATTAGTGCTACGTCTTCAAAACTAACACGAACTAATAGAATAAATTCTATATATTGAGTGAATACAAATGCAATCATTTCACCTCCCAACATCTACAATTTTTTAACATAATGTTAATGCTAAAACTGAATATATGTATATGTAGGTTGAAGTAATAACGTAATTTATTAACTTTGAAGCACTATAATTAATTGCTCGTTGAGCTAACTACATCGTGTCCTAGTCGCGTAAATTCTATTGGCAACACCCTGCTTATAAATCCACAACGTAATCTAGGTTTCCCGGAAACATAATGCCGTAGTGTGTAAACATTAAAATTCATATGGAGGTATGGAACAGGAAATTTCCGGGTTGACGGTTCTGTACTGTAATATATATTAGCTTTTGTTTTATGCACATCTGTTTTGTAGGAAGTAAAATCATACGGCATTTGTTGCTTAACGTTTGGAATTTTTAATTAGTTCATAATTCATTTGTGAATATTGAAGTTCGATATTTTCCTGAGAGCTTGTGAAATGTTTTATTGTCAAGTAAAAAAGTACAAAAACTCACAACTCAATTAATGTACATATGTGGATAAATATTTTTTGATATTTTTAATTTTGGTACGTTTGCTGTTTCTAATATTACGGTGTATTTACAAAATATTAGACAGAAACAACACATTTGTTTTACAATTATCACTAGGTATATTTGCTCTGTCGGTAATTTTTCTTTCCTTTTACCTTCCTCGGACATATATCTGTAATGGCCGTTTGCATCGTGCTGTATAAAGGCTTCGCTTAATTTAAGGGCCCCTTAACTATTAAGTTTTTTGTAATTTAAAATGCATTGCACCGTTGAAAATGGAGACAGAGTTCGTTAAACCGCGATTATAATGCGCAACATCGTTTTTAGAAGTACATTTGCTCTAATGGACATGCGTGAATTGTGTCCAATCGTGTCGTACCCAATCATACCAAATGTCGTTTGTCATTTATATCAATCTGTTATATAAAGTATTGGCATTTGTTAGTTATTAATTAGTGAAACAGGGTAACTGCAGCACACTGCAGCTTAAGTACAGTGCTTTCATTTAATAGCGAAACCCACGTGACTTCCTTTAGATATGCAACTCATTTAACAGAAATTTTTATTTACATAATATTGACAATTAAAATTTTACAGGTTAGGTTTATATTGTAACTAATCACAACTAAGTCACGGAAAAACAATTATAATAAATGTTGATAATGTTAGCAAAACAAATATTTACTGTGTGTTTAAAATATTTTTTTCAATATATTTTGCAGTTCTTCTATGGAGATATTATGTATTTATCTCTTCTAGTATAGCTCGTTGAAGTTCTTCTAAATTGTGTAATCTATTTCTGTCAAATAACGATTTTGCAACTTTCAGGTTAGATCTATTACCGGTTAGACAGCAACCAATACATTATTTACGTCATCTTACGTCAGAGATCACGTGGGTTTCGCTTTTAAATGAAAGCTCTGTATAGACACGGGAAGCATGGAGGGGGGGGGGGGGTATATTCGTGTGGGGAACCCAAAACTTCTAAATCGTCTCCAAACACAGTCCCGCTTTATGGTAAGCTGCGCTTAAGCAATGCGGTGCAAACGGCCATAAGACATACATATGTACACTCATGGAAAGTAAAGATTGGGCACTTTCAATATGTTGTTATATGAAAACTGTCCAATCTTTACTTTCCATGAGCGTACGTTTGTTCTAGTTAGATATTCGATAACCATACATACATAACTTATACTTATAACCTTTTTCATTTTGTGAAAAACAGCCTATATATCTGATCTGTGATTACCTGTATTCGCAAATTTTTTAATGTATATTTCCAATACATTCCTGTCCTTTTTTCACTTGCTTATGTAATATTCTAGTTTTACAAAAGTTAAAATAATGTTTATGATTGAATTTGTGTTTTTTAAATGCGATCGTATTATCATTGTTGTTTTTGTATTGGTGATATGTATAGCATTTCGTAAAAATTTTTAAAATGGTTGTGTTAAGTTGTATGTGCTATTGTAAAACCATAAGATTTGACCATCGTAATGATTTATTCAATCAGGTGTTCAACAAAATTAATTTCTACCAGCTTCTGCTTGCGTTGCTTATAGAATTTATGTTTTTGTTTTTTGAAAATATCACAAACTAATACTTTACGATATCCGTTTAAAGAGGAATCGATTTTGGCAATATTGGATAAAGACGTCTTTATTAATTTTGGGTGCGTTAAATTTTGGAGAAGGTCGTGAAACATTCGCAGATATATGTATCTTCGCTGTTTACAGATTTCTTTGGGAATTAAATTTTATTAGCAGCTTAAAGAAGTAATTGAAAATCATTCGTTTTTTTAATACAATGCCCTGCATATTATTACTGATTTGGAATGCTAATCAATTGTACTAATTAACATTGTATGTTGTTCCTACACCTAACTAGTACTGTTTTCAATCAATGAGTGTTGTATGAATTACAAAATTTTGTTAATGTCATCTGCATTGTTTTCTCAAGCATATTGGCCAGCAGTTGTTATGACAGACGTTTTTACCCCAGATTTATAGTTTGTATCTGATTGCAAGTTGGACGTATAATACCAAAAATAATAACACAAATACAGATTTTATAAATTTATTTATTATATACGGACAGTAATAGATTTAGCAACATAATTTGCAAAAAAAATATGAGATGAATCATAATTTATTATTGAAATTGAAAATATTGTAGATAGCTAACGCGTGGTTTTTTAGTACAGTATCTAAATTTTCATAACCAGATCTTCATCTATCGTGAATACAGGAAAGCTATATCGCCCTACACGATAGTAGTATAGTTTAATATCGTTATGTACCGAGATAAATATCTACAATTTTAGAAAATCTACTTATTTCCCATAAATACATCTAAGCGTTTCTTTCTGGTGTGTCAATGAATCCATTGACTTATTACGCAGAGAATATGTTGCAACATTCAGACTCTTTTGAGAAAAATACAAAATATTGAATCATTTAAAATATAAATTAATTAATTTTTCTCGCATTAAAATTGGTTTAAAAATTCAAAGAGAAAAGTAATATATTTTGTTACATATAACAGCCTTATACTGGCATATGTAGGTACACAGCAGATGCGATGAAACGACAAGCGATATACTGTAAATCATTAAAATTAGTAAATAGTGAAAGCTAATAAATGTGTTCATAATAGTAGCTAAAATCTACAAAAAAGCGTTTTTGATTAGTTACTTTAGGTAAAATTAAACCAATTCGGCATCTATTGTTTCGGTAAAACTTTTCGCATTTAGAGTTTGAGGAACTAGGAATGCGGACGGAATAAGTGTTCCCATACATCGAACAACTCTTTTTGAGAAAGGGCCAGAGTTTATGGCGATCAAAGTTTATAATAAGCTTCCAAAAAATATCAAATCTATAGGACAGTTGGGATTATTCAGGAGCTCACTAAAACGCTACTTAGCCGAATTAAGCTCTTATTCTGTAGCGGAATTTTTAAATATGTAATGGATTATAAGTCTAATGCACGTTTGATGAAATGTATTATTTATGTAAGGACATGTATGCATATAATTGACACTGCTTATACCACTTGATTTGGTCAACAGCAATAAATTATTATTATTATTATTATTATTTCTTGTCACTCTCTATCTAAATATGAAACATGCTTTTATTTTTAAACATGAACTCTAATTCATTATGTGAACCTTTGCCGGTTTGTTCATAAGTACTTCTTCAGAGATAATGACGCTGTTGCTGGTAGTAACATCAGTTTTTTGAGCCTTTTGATAAATGTTCTTTCGTAGTTGCTTTTCGTTTTCATCTTTCCATCCATTATCTGCTTAATAAGTGCCAACACTCTTCAATAAATCACTTTGGGCGAAGAGAATCACTCTTCTCATGGTGGATTCTTGGCGTGTAATCAATTTGTGGCAAGAAACTAGATCAAGCCAGAACATGATTTGGGCATATTTATGACACATCGTAAAGGCATTAAAATCTTCGTAAAACGTCTAAAAATGATTTGGTTTTTTAAAAACATTGAATTCTTAGGGTTCGACAACACAGTGAAATTCTTTTCTAACTGTGCGAGTGGTCTATCTAATCTTGCAAATATAGATATTCTCTCAATCTACCTTCTCTGACATCAGTTATCATCTTCTAGTAGATTACGACAAGTTATTTCCTCCACAGCTTTCGTTATTGTACAATATTCGCTAGTCACATTCGACCCACTAAATTAGAGATGCTTTTTGGGATTTTGTACACTACCAAAGTTTTTTTACAAGAACTGTCAACATTTATTTTTGCCTAACTAAGCCTACTTGAACTGTGGCCAATAGTGAGTAAATGGAATACTTTTTGAATAATGACACATGCAAGGTTTAGGATGACGGAAGATTTTTTTTTAATTATTTCTTCGCCAATAATGTAAATCAAAATGTTTGGTGTGGTTAGCAGTACATTATGTAATACGCTGTGACTGTTCTATGGTGAATTACGAAATTTTGTGTGTACTTGTTAATTCGATTTCACATTTTTTAAAGGTTATTTTGCTCTAAATGGAAATTATAGGTATTTACTTGTAATCAAAATTGGAATTATGTAAAAAAGCCTTAGACTTACTATAGTTTTCCATTATATACGTTTAACATTCGAAGTGAGTACATTGATTTTCAAATATGAAACCATATTTCATAAAGATGTTAACTATGCAATCCAAAGGTAATGTAGAATATGTTTAGCAGATTTAGAGATTTACTTTTCCAAGAATAAGACGACTCAAAGTTATGGAAGTTTAGTTATGTCTATCTTCGAAACTTAAGTATGTGTTAACATAATTTAGTGTTTATTAACTACACTAATCTACAGTAAAGAAATTCTAACAATGCAATATATCTTCCCACTGTTCTCATTGTGTACAATTGCTTACATTCCATATATGCAATTTTCTATTTCGTCTTTATTTCTATTTGTTAGTGTATTCTTTTCTCTCTAACTTTATTAGTTGTGTTATATACGTATATCTGTAGTTTAGTTCTTCATTTACAATTTTCTTTTATCACCACTTGTGTTTGGTTAGCACTGTGCGACAGATTTTATAAACCCACGTTTTTTCCATTAAATCATTTTCAGATATTAGTTGTTCCAAAGCAGAAGTATCCATCGAAGATTTCTTCAAAACCATAAAAAACTTAGCAATATTGAGTTTCCCTGTTCCTACAACTGTTTTCCCGAACGAGATAACATATTAAGACAATGTCATAGGATTTTTCTGGTACGAATTTGATTCCCTTCTAAGGCACATGTGATTATTTTATCCGCGTAGCAACAACTTTTTAAACTTAAACCCAAAAGTCAAATTATAACTTCTATGCGATTAAACCACGGATTCATAATTTATTCATATATATAGTAGTAGTGACGCAATAACTAAATTTTGCAGAGATTTGAATGGTGATATGTAAAATTTACAATAATGTATTGCTTATTATATTCGTTAAGCAAATTTTACAAGAAAGTAACGTAGAGAAGGTTTAAAGAATGTATTTAGTTTCTTAACTTGTTGCATTCGATTTAAAAGTTTTATTGCTACCGTTTTTGCAAGACTTAACGACCTACTTCTGACGCTACATAAAATTTCGGCAAAATATTGCAAGAGGTCAACCGCCATTTTAAAAACATGTTTTTTGTAACGTTATTCACGCTCACACATCTTCTTGAGATGACTCATAAGTCATAACAAGAATCGTATCGTTTATGATATTTATATATTTTTTGTTCTTAGTATTTCAGTTTTATACATCTTAATAACAAATAACAGTTTGGAGATTACATAATTTTAAAAATATTCGTCGTGTGACTATAACGAGGTGTATATCCATTACATTCTTTACGTGGCATGTGCGTTTTTCGTATATGGGTGTCTAATCAAGTAACATAAAATTGGGGTACTAACAAGGAATCCAAGGAATGTTCTTTTAATCACACATTAATTAATTACTTGTTAATTGATTTTTTAATCATGAAACCGAATTGATAATGGTAATTTATTATGATGTGGCATATTTTATAATTTATAACTTCAATATGCTCTAGTTTTATTTTTAATTATCGCTCAGAAAAATCTAAATTGGTAGGCAAATTTTTCAATTTAATACTTGATATTGAATATTAATCTGGATGTAAGGCGTTTTCTCATGTTACTGAGACTGAAATTGATTTCATGAGTAAATAGATAAACTAATTGGTTTCGTCCTATTCTGCAGATTATCAGTCTTTCCTACATCGCTATTAGAATAGACATACGTTTAAAAAATTCTTGCATACAAATTCTTTGGCGATTCTAGTTTTCCTTCATTTCTATATTAAATAAAGCAATAGGTATAAGTGCTGCCTATTAGACCAGAATAAATAAATATGTCAAATTCTTTTTGTAATAATTTATTTGGGCTGATTTTGTATTTGCAGTGGACCTTCATTCGCTTAAAAAAATGAGACTTAAGTTAGTGAAAATAAAACATCTTCATATTCTGTGACACGCGCGTTTAATTAAAGATCAAGCAATCTATGTTTAAATCTGTTTAATTATAATCTCTTGTAAACGCGAGCTCTCTTTAGCATATTTTATAACAGATTTGAATACTTTAACCGATATTCCACTTCTTTTATACCGAATATTTTATTACCTGGTTTGGAATGTAACGATAATTCATTAATAAGTTGTTGTTTTTTATTTTGAACTTAATTACTCAGTGTACCTGTAAAGATGTAAAATAAGAATTTTTTATTTAGTGTCGAAAATTGAGGAAAAAAATTATTTAAACGATGTACAAATGTAAACAAATAGTAGCAAATATTTTGACACAATATGTTCAGATTTGAGATTTCAGGTATATTTTTTTGAAGGTGGAATATGCAAGTTTCGAAAGTGGTGGCGTCCGTTCTTAAATAGATATATACAAATATAAATCTCTAACAGTTTCTTCAATTCCACAGAAACCACTATACTCACAAGAATACAACTTCATTTTATGTTAAATTATGATGAAATCCTATTGTTCGATTTTAAAAATAACAACTTAGTCAACAGTAAATTCAGTAATAGGTGTAAAAAAAATAATTATCGAAAGACTGCTGCAACATCTTCTTGCACGGTAGCTTATAATACGATAAAGAACTAGTAAAAATAAGCAGACCACTGTCATAATAGCTTGGAAGAACAATAAACAGAAACCAATTTTTGTCCGTCGATCCAGTAGACCTACAGTCGAGGTAATATTGTTATTTTTATAGACGTAATAGCCTATAAAAACGACGCTAAAATTTATCAATAAAGAAAATAAGCAGTGTACTGCCATGATGACTGTTATAATCGCCGACACCCGTAACTACAAAACGTGTCGAACACCGGTAGCACAGCAATTATATACAAGACACCATATAACAAGTTGTGTGATGTGTATTAGTACTATAGGTTTATTCTTTCTTTTTCAGGCGGCTTCGTACTAGCCAACGCCGTATTAAAACATGCCTGCAGTTCCAGCGTCCTATCATCGCAGACCGCCTCTTGTAACACGCTTATCTTCAACTCTTGTACTAAACTGAATAATAGCAACAAGTATTTTTGTATATAGTCGAGTAATTTTGCCAGTGTGAAATTGTTTAACGAGTTAATTTAAAAAAGATTAATTTATTATCACTCGAGGTATAACACACAGTTTAATTTAAAGCACGATCTTTTATTGCAATTTTATGATATCACACATAATTTTATATTACGTAATAACTAAAATTGGATATTCTCAAAAAATCCATATACAGGTAAGTGTCGAAGAATATTTGTGTGCTTTTTATAGTTATAAGGTATACATATTTACAAGCAAGTAACTCGTAAGTTCCATTGCTATTGAAGACGCACAACGCACACATAGAACTCTGATTTCCAAGTAATAGTTCTAAATATATCTATTATTATTATTATTATTACTATTAAATTTTGAGGTAATCTTTTGATACACATATCTGTATCTACAGCATTTCCCTAAATATTGGAAATTGTTCAGATTTCCTTTGGTTTTGTTATTTAACAAGTAAACACGAATGTTTTCCGAATTATGATAGATGCCTGGCTATCTTTCCCTCAACTAAATGTTTGCGATTAAAATTGGCTAAATCAAAAATGATAGTGTTTCTAAATTTTATTTGTCAAATACTCAATTCAAATACAGGTAGATATATTAGTTCTTCTCTTTCTAATACTACTATTTAAAAAGGAATCTTAGAGATAATTAGTAAAGCAAAATTCATTCAAATTGCATTTGTAACTTTATCACAATTCTGTTGCATCTTTCAAAAAATTCTGTACCCAATTGTGATGTATGTTATCAGTTTTTATTAGAAGGCGCTTTTGACCATTCACGACACAACAATACTTCACTTGGTAAGTAATTTACTATAAGTGTGTATCATTTTTTTTTAAATTTCTACACAAGTCATATAAGAAAAACTATGTGCTGTAGTAAACAATAATGTAGTTAGAGCCACAAATTATTACATATTTTGCCAAGTCGTTGCATATACAATGCCGAAAGATAGTAAGTAGTAAATGAAAAATATTTCTCGCAATATCAGCAGAGTTTACTCTGAACATAGTCTCATATTAAAATAATATTTTTGTTTTGTTTCAAAATTTCGGTTTCGTATGGACAATTAATAGATGATGCAAAAAGTTAATGTATAAAACACTGATAATTCTTTACAACGTTTTGAAGTAAATAATGAATTTTATGTCAATTTGTTATAAAATACTGC
>SMLS01063580.1:0-20696 GCA_004785975.1 Popillia japonica
AACACTTCGTATTCGAATCAATTAATCTTCTCTCCTCAATTAAGCTTTCAACTTAATAATTATTGCAAATATCTTTTATATGCCGGCTTTAGAAACGCAACAATCCGATAAATGTACCTCTGTACTTCCCTAAATTGAAAAATATTAGTTATTTAAGTAATAGGACGCAAAAAGTGAAATATAAGGGTGAGGTATTGAACGATATAGAAACTAAATTTGGTATACCACAGAGGACTGTTTTTTTTTGTGAGGTGAAATCCTTTATGGACGCTGTATGCTTAGTTCTGTCACAACAGTGCAGTACTCTCCTGCGGGTTGTGCAATACAGTGTTTACCCACCAAAACACCTTTCTTCACGTTCGTACGTCCGGAAACCGCGTTTTTGGCATCACTTCGGATAGCACAACCAGCCTCTGATCGCCCTTCCCTTCCTATGTCTGCTCTCTATCCTTCCTTATTCTCTACGCGGTACTGTTTATTTCATTGTTGTTACACTTTAACTCCCTCTCAATTCTCTCTCTCTCTGTCACGGCTTTCTTAATGTAACCACCTTTTTCAGTGTGCCTCGGATCTTATCATAATACTGGTTATGTTGGTACTGGTTATATATAGGTTATATAAAGCGCTTATAGCACCACATTTTGAATATTTTTCAGGAATATTGTTCACTGCCAGACAAAATGAACGCTACCACCTGCAAAAACTGCAAAATAAATGTCTGAGAATTATAATAAAGTGTAATAAGTACACGCCCGTTGGCCTAATGTTGGATTTTTGAATGTCCGTAAAGACTAACATATAGAGTATTTATGCTCAAACATAAAACCAAATTAAAAGAAGCACCAAGTATTTAATAAATAAATTGATAGAAATGAACGACATACACAGCTATCATACTAGACAAAACAAGGATTTATATATATATAGCATGTACCAACGCTGTCAAACTTCCTGAAACAACTTTGTAAATGGACTAATTGTCAGTCAATATAATTCGTTACCAGAATATATTAAAGGATGTAATAGTATTAGTCTTTTCAAGTCGAAGGTTTATAGGCGCGTTAAATTATATTTCTAAGGGAAGACCCCGAACACGGAAATTCAGAAAAAAAAATAAAACTTTGCGGATTTTCCGTTTTCTTCATATAACTTCCGTAAAACAAGAGATAGAAGGTAGGTGTAAATGCAATAGTTGCAGGATATATCAGCCATGCGCTTATACTGCAGTTGTTTTTGTAAGAATACAAAGAAAAGTTTTAGATATAATGTGTATGACTTTTCATTCTGCTTAAAACTATATAGTGTATTCTAATATACATCGTGTTACAAAAGTCCATCCACGCTTCTATCTAACAGGACGTTTTATCATGTTTTGTACCTATGGATTAATTTATGGTTTATTTTCAATTTACTACATGAGATCTTGAAAATGGCCATCAGTTTCATACAAACACAAATTTACACGCCCTTTCATATTTTCAAATATGTGGGACTCACAAAATATGTATGGGTTTCCAGCATTCCACTGACAAATGATACCATGCCTCATCTGTAAAAAATGTCAAATCCAAAGATACCTTATTGTTGTTCAAAAAATGTTACCACCACTGCCTTATGTGATACACTTACTGTTTCTCTGAACAATCGCAGACAATTCCGATTCCAATTGAAAAAGTCAGCTTCCAAGAACACAACATCAGGAAACTGTTGTCGAAATTCAACCAAACAAACTATAGTTTTGTATCTCTATTTTCAAGATTTCTATTACGAAAATGAAGAATCGCTGATGTAATTGTGAAAATATCATGTTGAGAGAGTTTTTTTATCGAAACTGACTTTTAATTCACATTTACAAAAAAATTGAACCTATCATGGGCAGTGGTTTTTTTAATCATGGCAATTCCTCATCTAAATAATTTTCACTCACTACTATAACAATAACTAAAACTAACATATTTGTAAAGTATTCGTATAATTATAAGCGAATGTCTTTTGTCAATATTCAAGTTGTAAAATATTACTGCATGTTTGGCCTTTGTATATGTTAATGAAACGGAGAAGAAGATTTAGCGGAGGGTTATCTCTGTCTCGACGAACTGTTAATAATATTTTTATAGTCCTTTCTTGGATTTGTGTTGGCGGTGAACACGTTATCTTGACAAATTCCTGTTTATTTGATTTGTTGCATTTTTTGCCTTGATGTAAAACATTTACTTTTGCAGTAGCAGATTTGTTTTAGTATATATGCAATGATACTTTTAGTTAGAGGTTTACGCTGTTTATTGCGTCTCTTAGTCTTTAAAGTTCTAATAAGTCTAAATAAATTTTAGTTGTTTATCTTCGTATAATTTAGAGAGCACATGAATGTGTATAAGTTCGGCGCTAGCGACTCTGAAAGTACTCGTGCGGTCGATATTAAATACGGAATTAATATGTATGTACATATGTATGTGTGCATATTTTTCAAATTAAATTTTTATTTCTACATGAAATGTACATTCTTCTAGCCGACGTATAATACATATAATACAACGAAATTGATCTTAGTTATAGCGAGTTAACATTGCAGCTAAACAAACATTAGCATTTAATTAAATCCACTGCCATCCTTTACCCTTTAATGATGCGTTTTAGCTATTCATCCCAACGGATTACCTTTCTATGAGGACTGTAGCAATTTTTAAAAACAACATAAGTTTGGTTTTCATATGAATATATAAATATTGTGTGTATGTACAAGGCTATCATAAAGTAAGGAATATATTTAATATTATTACAATTTCTTAACAAATGAAGTTAATAACAAAAAATTAACGAAATCTAATTGCTTGCAATGGGATGTTTTGTATCTCTTGAAACACCGCTAGATTATGAATATTATTATACAAAAATTTGAAAGAACAGAACTCTTACTAGGATCAAGAAGACCAAGAATCCACTAGCAATCAGCAGTTCAAATACGATATCCAAGCAACTGCTGTATACCACAGTTTGGGAAATTTTACGCGAAATTCTAAAAATGTATCAATACATATATGTATAAGTACTGAAAATTCTGGTTGAATTAAAGCAGGTAGAGTTGGTTACTACGTGTGATTTTTCTTTACGAGTAATGGCTCAAATGGAAATCGAACCCGAATGGTGATCTCGCATTTTATGAACATGTGAGGCACATTTTACTCCTGTAAAATCTGGTCCATCGAAAATGCACTAAAAGTTGTTCAAGATGGTCTTCATGACAAAAAAGTTACCTTTCAGTACGGTTTTACATCTGATCTTATTAATGGTTTATATTTCTACGAGGAAATACAGAATGGAGAAGCCATATCTGTAACTGTAAACAGTGACCGATACTAAAATTTGGACCATGGAAGTGAAAACAGCATTTTTATGCAGGATGGAGTACCTATGCAGAAGAATGCCGGCTGTGGGAGTTTTTTTAACCACCAACGATACAAGAATTACAAGACAATATTACAGAGCAAATTGCTAGAATTCAACCATAAATGTTACGGAATGCCGTGTACAATTTTGAGGCAACATTGGTAACCTTACAATAACAAAATGGAGGTCATATTGAGCAATTTCCGTAACTGGTCTTGGGCATACTAAATCCCTTTCGTTAAGCAAATACATTTCGTTTATTCTTTGTTATTATCGTAATTTGTTAAAAAGTTATAATGACGTAAAATATATCCCTTAATTTATGATATGTATGTACATATGTACTTGTTTGAAAAAATCTGTGGAGTTTAGCCGCACTATCATATCAAAAAATATCAACTTCAAGATGGAAATGTGACAGTAAAATAAACAGGAAAGTGCAAATCCTAAAAATATAAAACAAGAGTCTGAGCCATTTGTTCAAAATGGCAATTTGGCTTCCAAGATTTCGCTAGATCTGACATCCACTGCATAAAGATTAAGCGGCAGTGGTAGTTTTAGGAATCAGCTTTGGAAATCATTATAGTTGCATTCGCCACAACAAGCTCATGTGTTCTCAACATGGAAGCAATAGCTACACTATGAATCTTAAAATTTTTTCAGTGAACATTTCATTTTCGTCATAAGCAGTTTATTATAATACAGTACAATCCCGGTATTTCGCCGCCCTATAATTTGTAAACCCCGTTTATTCGTAATATATTGGCTATCCTTTAAAAAAATTCCGATAAATCGGAAAAAACCAATGCATTTCGGACCTCTCGGTTATTCGTAATAGTATCTCTATTGAAGTTATTGTAAACGTCTTATAATTCCTAACAGCCTGACGCTCCCTTTGGTAATTCGTAATATTCGCCGAACAATAGCGATTTATTTCTCTAAATGTGCATATTTGTTAGCTTACAATATATCCTCTTGTTTGTATATCTTGTAATACATATTTAAAAAAATGTGTTTTCTAATAAATCACGTTCTGTCTAACCATATCTATACATATTTTTCTTATTTCTATCCCTCCCTCATTGGTTTTACTATACATACTTAATTTCGTTTATTCAAAATCCTTATAATTCGTAAGAATAAACGAGTCCGTTGGCATTACGAGTTATCGAGATTTTACTGTATTTCGATTACTTTTATACTTAGGTAAGTGTCAAAACGGCTTAACATTTTTGTTAATTTAGTTTCCCCAAATTAGCGGCAGTATTTATTTTTTTTTATCTAGGAAAATCCATTTTGCAGATATTTTTCCCACTTTTAAGTCAATGAAGCTCTATTGGATTAAAAATCAATTTATTCTATTGGATTAACAATCAATTTATTCCAGAACATATATTCAATTAATTAGGGTTTGGTTGCAACAGTTCAAATAATTTCACGAACAAAATAATATATTTCCGAATTGTAATTTTATACTCATAAGAATAACCTTATATCAATGTATTTTTGTCAAGCTCAATAGGTTAAATCAACTATGTTATACATACATACATCTAATTCCCATTATGATACGCTCAAATTTATATTTGAAAAGGTCTATTAATTGTTGAGATAAAACAATAACACGAACATAAAAAACAAATTGCTGCATAAAAGGCACTAATAGTAGTAGACACTTAAACTATTTCTCAAACATTAAAAAAAGTTTATTAATAGTTTTGTTTACCAGGCTATTAAGTGAATAATCCTGCATTTAGATAAGAAAATTTAAGCAAAATTAGGTCACTATTAGACAGAAATACTCTTCGCCGAAAATTAAGGAATACTGAATGACTTTTAAAATAAACTATTTCTTTTGCTAAATTAATGAAGAATTTTTTGCCATTTATTCTTTTGTACAAATCTCCTTTTTAAGGAGTTCACATCGTCATTTATCGGAAGATGAAATTGTAAAAGTGGTAACCCTTATCGTAGAAGGGTACCCTCAACAAGAAGTTGGCCAAAGTGTGTATGTGTGTTACATTAGTAGAGCTTGGCAAAGATATAAAGAGATTGATAGCTACCGCAGATGGCCAGATCAAGGTAGAAAACGCAAGACAACGATCGCAGAACACCGATTATACATAACGCTTAATGATCGTACTAACATATGTGTCATAAATAGGAGAATAATGACTGCCATAAGATATTGGGAAGATGTGATAGTTTCAATTGTTGAACCATTTCGTGCTCTACATGGGTCAGAATTTGTATTCATGATAATGCTTGGCCACACACTACTAACATCGTAAGGCAAGAGCTGGTTGCCGCCAGTATCTACGCGAAGCCCAGATCTTAACCCCCATTGAACATCTCTGGAACAATTTCGAGAGACAGATTAAGGCTCTGGGACATCCTCCTAGGACATTACAGGAACTGTCAATGAGATTGCTAGAAATTGAGGCCGCAGTTCCTCAAGAAAAGATTGCTTCACTAACTCGAAGTATGCCAGAAAGAATGAGGGCGAGAGAGCGAAGGGTGGTCACACCCGTTGCTAACTTTTATTTTAGATTTTTTATATTTATTCATTTATTCGTCAATGTGACGGTTCCTTGTTTATTGTAAATTGTTCAAATTAGTTTACGAATTCGTGAAATAAATAATCACAAAGTTGGTTAAATCTTCTTTTGCTTATATCTCAAGCAATAAAATTCCATGTTTACAAGTACTTATTATTATGTATTACGTTTTATCTATTATCCCTTAATTTTGCGGCCACGTGTAGTTATCCAAAAGAATTTTATGAAATATTATGAAAAGAAAAGGAATACAGAAAATATACACTTCCATAATACAATCAGTACATCACAGAATTTTATTGCGTGTAGATAATTTTGTTGATACTTGTTATTTATTATGATTATTTGACATGAATTAAATATCTGACGGAGTGATGTAACGAAAATCTAGTTAACTGGATACAGTTTCAGAGTAAATTTATATTTAGTTCAATAGACTATAATTGACCTAAAAGTGGAAAAAATATCTGGAAAATCGATGAGTGCTTAAAGATCAAATATATCTATCTAGGAAAATGCCATAATATAATAATAAAATCTCATAGAAATATCAATGGCAATTTAAAATTATACCGTATTAATGGAAGCACAAGCTTCATACAATTATGAATGTGCTCAATTACCTGTTACATATTGGTATCTGCAGTAGCTGAAATATACAGCGTTAGTAAAAAGTCCCGGAACGGTCGAATAACTTTGTTATTGGAAAATTATGATTTCTGAAATTTGGTATGGGGGTATAGTCAATATAAATGCATTTTATGCAATACAGTTTATATTTTTTTTCACTTCCGGTTTAATCGGCAATACGTCCAACTTTTTTTTTAAACGGAACGCCCAGATTTTTTAACACTTGAATGCAAAATAAAAAACTACCTTCAGTAAGTATTAAGATGTTTATTTTTATTCACAAGAAAACAGTTAAAAAATTAAAAAAGTGTCCTAATACAGAAAAATCAAGATACCTGTCTATTCAGGTTGCGATTACAATAATTGTTCAAAATGCTCTCCATTTACAATTTGACAGAAATGTAAACGGTCAGTAAAATTTCTTATTGAATTTTGTATTTGTTCTGGAGTGATGCGATTGGCTTCTTGAAGTATTCTCTCTTCCAATTGTTCAAGATCATGGGGACGATTTTTGTACACTTGACATTTCAAGTGACCCCAAAAGAAAAAATCTAATGGCGAGAGATCTGGCGAACGTGCTGGCCACTCGATTGCTCCTCTACGTCCGATCCAACGTTCCGGAAAAATTTCATTCAAATAATCGCGGGCATTATGAGCAAAATGGGGAGGACCTCCATCTTGTTGAAACCAAAAATGTGCATTAGGGTGATCACCTATGTTTGCATTTGGAAAGAGGGCCGCAAGTGCTGGAACAACCTCATTTCGCAATAAATTTAAGTAGAGGTTGCAAGTTAAATTTCCTCTTATAAAAAATGGTCCTATGATGTTGTTTCCAACAAGACCAGCGCAGACTTTCACCTTTTGAGGACGCTGTGTATGGACTTCTTCAATCCAATGCGGATTTTCAATTGACCAGTAGCGACAATTATGTCTGTTCACAGTGCCCTTGAGACAAAACGTTGCCTCATCTGAAAAAATGATGTGATCTAAAACATTAGGCTGCTGCTCGATCAATTCCGTCATTGTTTCGCAAAAATGTAGTCTACGATCTGGATCATCTTCAGTTAACTCATGGACGGGATATATTTTATAGGCTTTCATTCTTGCTGATTTAAGAATCTTGTGAGAAGATTTTTGAGAGATCTCATGAATTTGACCTAATTCTGTTGTGGACACGTGATGATTTTCTTCCACTGTAAGAAACACATTCAAACTAGTTCTTCATCTGTTGCTGTTAATGGACGCCCCCTTCTAGGTAAATCCTTCACCTGACGAAAGACTTAAAGCTTTTGAATTGTTCGGCATACCGTACTTTTACTAATGTGACGGTCCGGATAAACAGTATTAAACAAAATACGAACCTCTTCAAAAGAACGTTGACGATCACCGTACCCACGCATGATTAATATCTCAATTCGTTCTGATTCAGTAAGTTTTACTGCCATTTTCAAATGTGTCAGTGTCTAAAATAAGTAAATTTATAGCGATGCAAAAGTTGAAACGCTTTTAAAATTGTCAAATGTGACGGCAAAAAGAATGCAAACACTAAACAACAACTTTTTTCAAAGGTACCTTGTTTTTTCTGTATTAGGACACTTTTTTAATTTTTTAACTGTTTTCTTGTGAATAACAATAAACATCTTAATACTTCCTGAACGTAGTTTTTTATTTTGCATTCAAAAGTGTTAAAAAAATCTGGGCGTTCCGTTTAAAAAAAAAGTTGGACGTATTGCCGATTAAACCGGAAGTGAAAAAAATATAAACTGTATTGCATAAAATGCATTTATATTAACTATACCCCCATACCAAATTTCAGAAATCATAATTTTCAAATAACAAAGTTATTCGACCGTTCCGGGACTTTTTACTAACGCTGTATGTGCATTCACACAAGCGACAACTTAACATTCGGCGTAAATAGATATGTATAACAATACTATTATAATTCCAAGCACATATTTTGCTTCTACACATACCCACCTATTCAGATATGATACGAAATTGTCTATTGCATTAATCTTATGTCACTTTATCATTTCATTAAAAATATAAATTTCAGGGCTGCTACGAACGATAATTTAGTGATTATCCGAAGAATATGAGCTTATCTGCTTTTTTTAGTGACAATAATATTGATATAAACACAAGTGTATCAAATAAATCAACCGAAACCCTAACCGATTTTGCTCTGGAAATAAAAATAAATAATAAAAATAGATTTCTACAAAGTGTCAGTATATTCCACAAGTAAATATGTTGTCAGCAGAGCCTTTGGTAACAGCTTCATCGTATTTGTAATTTCAGGGCGTATTTGCTTCGCTCTAAGCTATCAGACATTTCAGCAACAAAATAAATATCATTAGTTTAGAATTTAAATCCTTTACAACTAGCATTTAATGATCGTCTATGGCGTCATTGTCACTGTTTGCACACATACTAATTATGTTTGGTAAACAAAACTGCGGTAGCGTATGTATGTATGTAAGTATGTACAGTGCCCGTCAGCCAAAATGTCATGTCCCTCGCAGTACGTTGCACAGTCTATGTCCGTTAGAACATCGGGCGCAGTCGGTAAATACAAGATCATCGAATGTCTTAAACGTAGCTGTGGTGTTTAAATAAAACTTATGAAATATATTTAGGGTGATATTATTTATGTGAGAATAAATGCACCGCTTCGTATCCAAACAGTACGCTCACGTTAAGCAGACTAACGTATATTTCTATGATTCTATAAATGTAAGGAATGCAATATAGTACAAAATACTATAAAGAAAATATTTGCTTGTTGTCGATTATTTAAAGAGAGTTAGAAATAATTGCACACTTGACTTATTTGCTCTGGATATTGTTCTTTCTTATGCATTTTCGTAGTGACTTTTTTATTAATTGAAATACTTATCCGACAAAAAGCATTCTCAAGTTAAATATTACAACTGGCAGGAACAAGTTATATACGTATTATATTAGTTTTATTTACAACTGTGCAAATTTTTATAAATGCTCTTTTCAACTATTTGCAAGAACTTACCATTTAAATATTCGGAGAGACATGTTGTAATATACCTAATTAATAATACTATATCTGCTACAGTAGTTTATTATTACTAGAAGATTGATACAGAATATATTTGAAACATTTTATTCATAAGCTAATGCAATATATGTATCATTACTTGTCAAGTAATATTAGTAACATCACTAAAAATACATATACATATTCACAGGAATACAGTCTTTGTATAACATTATACAAAATATAATAACAATATATGAATATAGAAATTTCAAGTCTCAATATCAGTTTTCTGCACAATAAATATTTATGTCATTTTCAAAATATTTCTACTAACGCTCATTCGAACTATTGACAAAAACTTGCCATGTAGAAATTCGTAGATACTTATCTAGTAATCTTAAAAAATCAAATATTTTAAAATTATTGCGTAAGAGACTTTAGTTTCTAAGTAAGTGTTCATTTATAATTTAACATAGACAAATGGCTTATTAAAATGAAAACATAATATACAGGGTGTCCAAAGTTACCGGTGCACTATTGCTATCTTAGTTATTTCTATAGCTACGATTTTAGTTAAATGAGCAATCTTTTTGTGTTTTTAACGCTGATTACTATGGAGTTCTTGAACAAACAATTGAATAACGCATTCCCGAGAAATTTCGAAATCTATAATTTTTTTAAATGGAACCCCTGTATTATTTGTACATATTTTGGATCATCACAATATTTTGAACAAAAAATGTCCAGTACATAACTATTCTTAACGTAAAAATAAACAAATGGGAAGCGTTCAAAGTTTAAAAAATTATTAACATGTAATTCTATGTAGGCGTTGGAAAATCATAATAAAATACTACGTTAACTGTAGAATAAAAACTACAAACACAATAATCAAATAATTTTCCTCTTGTATTACAAAATTTTGCCTAAGTTAACAAATTCTCGTAGACATTGCCGTGCTGTTCACTACATTTCTCGGCTCTCGCAATAACGCCGTGTGTGGCTTTTCTAATAGTTTGACCAGAAATATTATTTAACGTTTGCTTAATACTATTTTCAAGTTCCGTCACATTTGGATGTCGCTGCTTGTAAACCTCATTCTTCACGAAACCCCAAAGATAAAAATCGAGAGGTGTCAAGTCAAGAGAGCGTGCAGGCCAATGAATAGGCGCGTTGGTTCCTATCCATTTTTGATGAAAGGTATTATTTAACAAATTAGTAGTATTAGCGAAAGTATGAGTCGGTGCCCCATCCTGTTGGAAATAAATACGGAGTCTATGAAGCAGTGGCACATCATCTAAAAGATCATCCATAATTTCTGTTAATAACCCAACCTAGTGGTCACCAGTTAAGGTACCATGAGAGAAAACGGGACCTAGAATTCTGTTACCCAATAATCCACACCACACATTTAAACTAAACCGGTGCTGGGGATTGCACGGATCTATTCTCAGAGGATTTTCTCTACTCCAATAATGTTGATTTTTCTTATTACACATTAATTTGATCGCTAAATTTTTATGCATAATACCTGAATTTGAAAAGTTAGATTCATCAGATCATAGAATATGTATCTTCATTAACTTGATATTTTCTATACAATCTTAGAAAATACAACTGGTTTGGTGGCGATTCACATATGTGTTCTCAAAACAACGCGCACTTTGTCTACAAATCAGGTATGCCTCTAGCATATCACACTTTTCTGAATGCGTAAACGGCATTATAACGTAAATGAGCATATCACATGCTTGTTTTGCCTAAAAGTGAAAGAAGTCTACTATTAATAATGTGTCTTTGACAATTAAAATCAAACAGAACTGCTTTATTAATCGTAAAAAAGCCACACAAAGCGTTATCGCGAGAGCCGAGAAATGCATTGAACAGCACACTTAGGCAAAATTTTGTAATACAAAAGGAAAATTATATTGATTATTGTGTTTGTTGTTTTTATTCTACTGTTAACGTAATATTTTATTATGATTTTTCATCACCTACTTAGAATTACATGTTAATAATTCTTTTAAACTTTGAACGTTTCTCACTTGTTTATTTTTACGTTAAGAATAGTTATGTACTGGACATTTTT
The DNA here is from genome assembly GCA_004785975.1 of Popillia japonica. Taxonomy (NCBI): domain Eukaryota; kingdom Metazoa; phylum Arthropoda; class Insecta; order Coleoptera; family Scarabaeidae; genus Popillia; species Popillia japonica. The sequence continues at coordinate 11,681 of SMLS01063580.1, forward strand.
TGTGCAAAATATTGTGATGATCCAAAATATGTACAAATAATACAGGGGTTCCATTTAAAAAAATTATAAATTTCGAAATTTCTCGGGAATGCGTTATTCAATTGTTTGTTCAAGAACTCCATAGTAATCAGCGTTAAAAACACTAAAAAGTTGCTTATTCAACTAAAATCGTAGTTACAGAAATAACTAAGATAGCAATAGTGCACTGATAACTTTGGACACGGTGTATACTATTTCGGTTATGATATTTCAAACATTCTTCATTATGTCTAATTGTTTAATTCGCAGTGGGAATTAATACACACCTAAAATTATACCTTATGTTCATACTTACATGTTTTAAAGTGTCGTTAAAGGCTAATGGAGATCAAGTAGGGGATAAGTTGAATATGTTTCATATTGGAACATTTTCTATGGAATGTTCCAAACATATCCTATAAAATAAGGGATCTGCTATGTAATCTTTGCATTTTGCATAGACCTGTGATATAGAGTGCGTAAGGTAAAGATTCCTAATAATTTTCTAACAGTGTGATTGCATTAATTGTTGGTAGCGTAGGCAGAGTTTATTGGAGAAAGAGAAAAACATTGTTCGTCAAAGACCTTTTACAACGGCAACACGTATACTGGAGCAAACAGGAATAAATTGTAGTGTCAGTACTATTCGGCCGCGGATTAAACCACATCGATTTGCTTGCCCTGTAAGGCCGCTCTTAAGCCAGAGTTAACGTAAAGGCATGCCAAAGTCTTGGTTTACTTCCAATATCTATATCCGCGTATTAGAATAGGTAGTTTTACCAACAGTACGCAATATTTACCCGGGGGACGAAATGGAACAAATAACAATTATCCAAGATAAGTCACCAATCCAGTTAGAGTGTTGATGAATTGTTTAGAGACAGAAATGATATAGTTGCATTGGATTGGCCGGCTAGGTCACCGCATCCAAATCTAATTGAGAATATGGGCGATGGGTAGAATGTGGACAATGAGTGAAGAAGAAAATCGACTGACAGCATTCCTAGACATGCAAATACCATATAGGAAAATTTTCGGGGACAAGAGTTTTGTGAAATTAATTATTAATTAATTAAATTAATTATTAATTCGATGCAAAGAAGACTACAAGAGTGTTTATTAGCCAACAATGGATGCTGTCCAAAATATTAAAAGTGCGGGATGTAATTAGAAATCTTTAGTTCTTTAAGTTTAAATCTTAAAGTTTAAATCTTTAAGTTTTATGTTTTTATTAGACTTGCAACGAATAGTATATTCGGCCGAATACCGAATACCGAGTATTCGGTCGTCTTCATCGCCGAATATTAGGCAAAAGTATTCGGCTAGTGCATGAACGAGAAAAAAAGGAGTAAAGTTCTACCTGAAAATGTAGAGAAATTAGTCCTTCTGAACCATAATTTTCCACTTCTAGATTTTCATTACGTAATTCAAGTGCATAGACATTTATTTGATCGTTTTATGAAAATTTTTATAATAAAGAAGTTGTTTATGTACTTATACGACTTTAATTCAATTTCAAAATTAGCCCGCCAGACTCCCCGACTCAACTGCTCCAGATTTCCTTATATACGGATATGTAAAAGGGATTGTGTATATTACGCCTTTGAGACCACCTGATACCTATAGAAATACGCATAAGAAACACTTTTGAAACTTTGACCCCACAGATGTTGTCCAGGGAGAGTCCATCATGCAGGGGTTTTCAAAAACGAATATGTAAGTGTCTGGAAATGGATTATTGTACTGTAAATTACATTCTAAGCTTGTGAATACTTGTAAAGATATTCTTTATTATTATTCTTATACAGAATTCTAAGTCATCCGACATTTTTAAATACCACAGGCATCTAGATACATTAACAATTAAAAAACACCAAATCGTACAAAAAACTATTATTTGGCGTATTCTGTAAAAATACAAAGACTTTGGTATTGATACCATTCAACAGATAATTAAAAAGTACATTTCCTGGTAAGTTAAAAAATATGGCGTCCTATTTAAATTAATCAAGTTATAGACACTTAAAGTTCCGACTTGATCACTTTTAATTTTCGGACGCCCTGTATAAGATGGCAACTTTATTATAATTGGGATATAAAATATGATCTATTGGTACACTTCATTGTAAATTTCGCTTCCATAACTTAAAGACTTCTTAAGTATTTAAAATCTGCAAATACGGTTAGATGTGGAGAAAATTCAAAGTACCGCAAAAACCTTAAGGTTTAGGCATTATAAACCTTATTAAGACAGCCACTTATTTCGATCGGAGAATCCAAAAATGAAATAACATTCATAGTGTTCCATTTAAAAAAACACAACTTTGATACTTTTAGAGCTTTTGGGACACCCTGTGTAATATGAAAATAATTTTAAAAAGTGCCCGTAATAGACGTGCATATATCCCAAAAACGAAACTTTTTGAAAGTCACGTATTTTCGCCACAATATTCCGTGCCGTATAGCGGGAATAACCCCGTATAAGTAACACTGGCTATATAAATAGTACTATTCATACTCGAATTGGAATGCTTGTATGTGTAGTAATTATACAAATTAAACTAAATCATTATTTGGGGAAATTTATCTTGAAAATTAACGTCGATATAATGTCTTATTACGGTCAACAATATTATTATTTTTTCAAATAAAATTCTTAACTTTGGTAACCGAAGTTGAGAATCATGAGCTGTCGTATTACTGCAAAGAAGACAAATAATCTGACCATAATATGACTATCTGATGATCCTATGAAAATAGGATGATCAGATCCCAGATTCACTAATAACAGACAAATAAAGGACCCATCGGCGTTAGTGTTAGTATGTATGCTTTGCCATTTAGCGAAGGAAATATGTAATTTATTTTTGCTAGAATAAAGAATAAACCATAGTTCAAATTTTATTGAGGTACCTTGCTACATTTTTAAAAAGATGTTACCATATTTACTTCATCCTGTTACGCAACTAATTAGTTTGTCCTTTGAGAGGAGTATAACTCCTGCGATTTTGGAAGTGTTGGTTATTCATCCGATCCACAAAAGAGATACTTACATAGACAGGATCATAGACCGATTTCGGTAGGCTCCGGTTTCTCCAAGGTATTGGAATACGAGTCGCGATGTAATTAGATCATTTATATAGAACATACATATATGTAATAATATTATCAATAGATAACATGGTTTTCGCAATGACATTGTGCAATCGCTTAAACATGGTGAATGCACTATAAGAGTATTTTGTGACTTTTTACGCGCTTTCGACTGTGTCGATTATTCCATTGTGATGGAGTGGTTTATTTCTATATTTTGTTTTATTTTTGTTAGGCAGACGTTTACGTGATATGTGTACCGACATATTTATAGAGGATTTAAGTGTATTTGGATAACTTGTTTCTTGTTTTTCTACTCAAACTGAGGCATTACCTTTTAAAAATGCTTGTATAAATACTTTTTACATTCAGTGTAATTGTTTTTGGAGAATTCGTTCGGAATCGCAATAAGTGGCAGTAACCTTTATGAGTAGGGATTGAATGTGATAAACATGAGTAAAATAGAGAACGATAAGCTGCCTAGTGTATCAAACTCATGAATTGTTGGCTTGGGAATATACACTGTTAAAGCTATAATGTTATATGTATATAGATCGATAATGCAACAGACTCTTAAGATTGCTGCAGATAGTATGAACAAAATAACGAACCTGATATCCTGATTGAACCTAGGGATATTGTTAGAAATATCAACCACTCCATTCAACGCTATCTAAACAATTTGTAAAACGATTCCGTATTAATATTGCGCATTGCTGCACTACCTCCCGCCAAAGGGCAGCTCGCTTATTAATTCAGTTTAATTTATTTCCAAATATCAGTGATAAATCGACAATTCATGCGGAACTAATAAAACATAATAAAATAAATAAACGAAATGTATTAAAACTATTTCTACAATATGGTGGCTACTGGAAAAGTGTTATTTTGCAGGAACCTTTAATTAAATACATACATCATCGGCGGTTTAAATCGACTTGAAATGACAGGAACGTTGTCGTTACAGCTTTGCGATGTTGCTTTTGATTTATGGTTAGGAATCAAAAATTACGACAAAGAAATCATCGAACGAGAACACAAATTTGATGTAACAAATTATCGTCTGCCACCAATACAGAGGCATGGAAAACTAGCATAGCTGACGCAAAAAGTGTGCTACAATTGCAATGAAATCGAACATATTACGGCCATGTGTTTAACTAAATCTCATGAAGGAACATTATTATTTTGGCCACAACAGAATGGCCAAGTACACCAAATAATAGCACACTTCTTAGCAATAACGTAAGAACTTATTTCCGTTTTAAGGACATAATCAAGATGGAAAAAAATGAATTCAAATTCGTTTGGGAATATGTGGAGCATATATACATACATATGTATGTATGTATGTAGGTGTGCTATACGCATTTTTTGTGCCGATATTCACTTTAGATAGAAAATTGGCGTTTTCTCCATATAAGGTCTGTAAAAATAAAGATAGAAAGTAGGTGTAAATGCAATAGTTGCAGCATATATCAAGGTCTCTCAAAATAATCTGACTACCATATGCACAGGATGTTACGTTAAGCCTTGCGCTTATACTGGAGATGTAACAATGAAAACAAGAGTTTGAGATATACTTTGTGTGACTTTTAATGACAATGATGCAACCATTAAGTGTAGACGGTTTCCGCATATGGACAAATTTTGTAGGAAAATTTTCCGATTTTATGTTACTGTTTGGTTAAAATATTGTATGGCATTAATGTAATAATGTTATCAAATTGCAGTCTCCTATTCACAACCAATTTTCGGCACCAAAGTATCACGATGTATTTTCAAATGCTTGGTATAGAAGTGGGGATCCATTGATCAAAAATCAAATAAGTTAGAAAATCCGGTAGCTTTTGCTTGTAGACAACAAGATTCTATACATCTTTGAATATTTTCGTCACCATATAGAATAATTATTTATTAGCCAGGATTTCACTATATGATATGTTTAAAAAAATTTTATACATATATCTTATAGTTTATAAAATCACATACAAATTATTTTAAACTTATCAATATTTGTATTAAGTGCTTACAAGGTTAAAAAATTGATTTATTTGTAATCGCTTAATAAACTCGATTAAGATATAATTTCTTTCTCTTACAATACACTATAATAAGTGATTAAATAAAATTAATTTAATTCCGTATTACATATATCTATAATAGTACCTAATAGTAATATATTTATCCAGTAGACCGTAAGTAGAACATTAATAATAGAAGTACAAGTAGTATAGGTTGCTGGTGTAGTCTCAAGTTGCATAAATTAAAAAAAAGAAAGAAAAAAGAAAAGACGCACAATTCTACTGTAGTAAAATTTAAGCAATCCGAGATTTTGCAGTACAGCGACAAGGTGTTCCATCCTGTTGGAAATATGCGTCTTGAGTTTCATCATCTTCCAACTGATTGATAAATGGTTCTAGCGCAATGAAATTTGGTTTAAAACTAGTACTAAATTAGTATAACTTACCTTCATGTGAAGAGCGCCGTAACTCTGCTGGGAGGGGATGCATCAATAACAGGAGTATCCCTTGCGAACGACGCGTAGCATCGCTACACGGCGAGGGATCTCTCAGACATGTTTGATCGGATTCAGGGCTTGAGAACGTACTGGCCATGGAAGCATTCGTATACGGTGCTCCTTCACAAAGGCCTGTTCTACACGCGCGACGTACGGTCGAGTGTTGTGCATGCAACATGGGCGCTGTCGAGGGTGGGGAACCACATCAGGCCGTGGCTCGTATTGGCGACCCGTCGTCGTATGCTCTACATGCAGCGGACGTGTACGTCCTCTATATGTAACAGCACCGCATACCATAATGCCCTGTTAGTGGTGGATATGGCGTGGTTGACGCACTGCTCGAGTAGACGCTCTCCAGGTTGCTGACGGACCAAAATTCGCGCATCACCGACGCCCAATTCCAACCTTGATTCGTCGGAAAACAAAATGTGCCTTTACTCGGCAATCCACTGATACCTTGCGCTGACCCACAGGTAGCGTTCGCGGCGGTGGCCGAGAATGAGTGCAACCCCCTGCAACACATGGCGCGCCCGCAGTCGACCCTCGACCGAACGCCCCTGTACAGTTTGCGTAATGACTGCGTCTTCCCTTCCTACTGCTTAAACGGCTCAAAATTGCCTTGAAGACGACGTATTCAGCGTAATAGTGCTGAAGAGAAGGGTCCGGTCCTCGCGTGCTGTGGTCGTGTTACCTTAGTCGATTCTCGGTAGGTCCGTTGCACAGCTCACAACGACCGCTCGACAAGGTGCTCGATCTCACGGAATGATGTGCTATGTGCATCCCTACAATAATTCTTCACGTAGCAATCGCTTCGCTATTATGCAGCGAACACAACTACATATTAGACCTTCACATCACTCTAAGACCGGTTTCTCCCATCCTCTTCGGTCGCCATGGCGATGAAATATCCAACTATCGCAGCTGGTCAGTAAAAAATGCGGCAATAGGAAAAGTCGAAACTCGCTGCATAGACTCTTCTATAGCAAACCTTGATGCTCCGCAAATATTATGGATGTATCTTCAGGCGTTCACATTATACAAGGTATTCCCGTCAATTATTTTCAGAAGTGTATAGTAATTTTAATGGAAATTGATGTCTCGATTTTTCCTGCGAGAAGTGTACATATATTATATAATTTATATTCGAAAGGAAAAGTGAGTCGTCGCTTATCAGCTTTGTTGTCTTACATTAACTGACTAGTATTTTAGCGTTAATTATAACAAAGAACATTTATTACGTTAGGTCTCCAATTATACTCGTCGTTATATGGGATCTGGAAATGGAGGTTTGCGAAACGAAGCAGCACGTCCGAAAGATAAAGGATAAGGGTTTGAGTAGCTTGCTATTGTATTCGCAATTTAGGGCTGTGTGATTCAAAAAGTTTTACCAATTTTATAGATAGAGTTTTTGTAGAAGTGTGTTTCGTTAGTTTCAGGGATTTGATTAAGCAATTTTCGATGTATATTAAGTCTTTCATATATAATTAAATGTAAAAAAGAAAAACCAACATTAATTAATTAATGATGTTCTTGCTGATTAGTATTGAGTGAATAATTTTGTGTAAGATAACAACTAATTGTCCTGAAAAGATTAAGCTTCGGTAATTATTCAGTTAGATAAATCCAAAGCGGTTGCAAGAAAATATAAGAGAGCGCTAGCAGAATATTTTCACAGTATTTAATTGGGTTTAGCCAATTTATTATACAAGGATACCTTTCTGGATAGTATTAAACCATAAAATATTTAGCTTAATTTTGAAAAGTGTAGAGTTTGGTAATTTAGTGTGACTAATACTACTGTGGACCGAGGGAGGAACGGAGAACACTAGACACATTCAGCAATTTTGTGTTTAGTTTTGTTGTAAGCTGACTACATTTCCATGTATAATCACACATTAATAGCATTGATATTGCTTAACACATGTACAAATGATGTAGGGAACATGGATTTTTCTCAAGCAAGTAACATATGTTATACGATGGGTGCTGACAACTTTAATCTTTGAGGTCATTGCTAAATTCAAATAGACAAGATGCTAGATATAATATCCGACAAACCGTAGGTGTGATTTTTTGCTTCTTAAATATTAATGGTAAATGAAATTATCTGTTTCGGTTGTTATTAATGTGGTGATACGGATACGGCTTTTAAATATTTCCAGTATTGGTTAATTACGTAAATAATGTAACGAATACATTGAGCACTACTGGACAGAAAACTTTACCAAGAGAGGGATAGAGTAATTAATTATAGTGTATTTGTTTATAGAAATACCACGAAAGCCAAAATTATATTGATAACAGGTTGTCATGACATTAATATTGTCACAAAATAAATGTGTTAAGAGATACCTAGAACGCATGTTGTTGTAAATCCCTTATTAAACGCTATGTATAATGTATATAATGTAGGAGTATGTTGAAAAGAACGATAATCTATTTGGGCGGAAAGTTATTTCCTTATGTTAAATTTAGAAGTAGGAAATGCTTAATTAATTCGCAAATAGGAAATGCGCAAATAACGTTAATCAAGTAAAAGAACGGCACGTGTATATTATCGATTTTCAGGATGTAATTAATTAAGTGTTGTGTTATAGATCGGGACAATCTGGACTTTGGTCTATGGTCACTATAACCGGATAACGGCGGATTTCTGCAGGGAGGTCCTGTGTGATACCCGAGGTGCCTACTATTGGAAACTGATAGAGTAACGTTCAAAGGGGGGACCGCGCACCTCGAAGTCATGGGATCACCGTGCAGAGATACGCATATCCGGCAAGGAGTCTCACCCAACCTGTGGTCTCCGGAGTTGATAAATAAGGAGGAGAATCGCTCCTGAGACTACTAGTTGGTGAAACCCTGATTTGTGCTAATTTTTGTGAAAGTAGTTAAGTTGAGTTTGAGGAAGATGTCTGCAGAATTGTAAGTTACTTCTGATTTGTAATAAATCTATCTTTGTTAAATTTTACATGTTTTGTACTTATTTACTGGCCTTTCCACGTTAAGTGCACAGCCCGCAAAGCCAAGCAATATTCAGAACTTACTAAGATGCTAAGCCAGTTAAGTCCCGCTATAAGAGTGAGGACTTACAAACTTAAAGAACGGTAAGAAATACGGCTGTGACAATATATTTGTCAATATACAGTACCGACCAAAAATGAAGGTTCAGTGCAAAAATTACAATAAACTGCTACATGCTTTGTGAAACATATATAATAATAATATTAATAGTGTTTTATTAGTTCAAAAAAAAATGAATAAAATTAAAGAGTACAGGATTTAGTTATAATAATATCAAACAAGTAATAATAATGGTACATATTTAGAAACGTCGAACTAAATGGCACAAGATCACCTTGCTCCACCTCTTGAGCAAAAAAAAAA
>ML217879.1:471-20565 GCA_004785975.1 Popillia japonica
GCAAGAAGCATTATAGGTCGTACTATAGCGTTCTCTCTTAGTGATGCAGAAAAGCTGACAAAAACCGATGAAAGAGTTAATAGATCAAGCGTCTGTAATGCTGGAAATTAAATTAGAACATATATGTATGCCTATGTAGCTGGAAATTATTATTACTTAACCTCCTGGGTAAAATTACACTTCTCTGCTTCGCACCGTTCCGTGAATAATGTAGAAATGCCAAAAGCACGTCCGCTATAATGACGAGATTGCATACAACTTTCGCTACAATAATAACTGCTGCGTCATGTACTCCGTCATTAAATACCATCTACAATTTTTATGGTGCTCTGAGGTAGTTAATAGTTATTTTTTTATTAAATCTTACGCTGTATGTGGTAATACAATACAAAATTAAATTAGAGACGGCCGCCGCATAGTTCCATAATGATGTTACTGTCAAAAATGTAACAAAATCCCAAAATTCTGTGTTGGTAATGAGCTGATCATATGATTTCTGTGGACAAATAAATCCAGTTAAAGATCAGACAGCAAAAGTAATATATGACGAAAAGCATACGATTATGCATCAATGTTATTGAATAACAACTGGTTATCACAGATAATAATGGAATACCCAAAGTGGAAAATAAAAGATTGGATTACATTGGTGGTAATGTATGTATGTATAAATTGAACATTCGCACTTTTGCAAGTGGATTGAAAGATACTTTCTTTACTAACAGTCTTACTCACTTACCTCACTTCCATAAGAATCTTCACCTGATATAGTTTTCTCATCATAAGCGGGTCTTTTAACATCTGTATATTCTATATTACTTTTTAAAATCGAATATGGATCCAATTCGCTTAGTTTTTTAGTCGAAAGCTTGCGGTTATGAATCATTTATTGCGTGTATGTAAGTAGTTGACTGGTTTTAAGTCAACGTTGACATTTTAAACCGTAGCCTTCTTTCGCTTATTCGCTATTTGTACTTTTCATGCGAGTTTCTATATAAAAAAGATCGTCTTTGTTTTCAATGGTGATGGAATAGGAGTTAAACTTGCTTGAAGATTATACGGGTACTACATGATTAAAATAATTATTAAATTAAAATTTTACACCTGTTGACTTGACTATAGGTATATCTAGTTTTTGTGTTAATCTTGAAGTTAATAATAGTCGACTTTATAGATTATATTTTTTGTGATGAAGGCAGTTGCATCGGCTTCTTATAGCATTATTAATGGTAACTCAGCCATTTGGGAAACATTTTCATAAACATCAACAAGATTTGAATAATGGACCATACCTATAGCCACTTTACCTCTTCGGTTATCAACATATTGAAGTTGAAAATCCACACTGCATGACTGTTTGCAATACAGTTAGATGGAACCTTCTTGTCTGTGTGCATTACATAAATCTCACAGATGTCCAGTTTATTAGAAAGTACTTTCAGCTAAATAAATTCAGCCAAATAGCACAATAGTACATTCTCGTTTCCAAAGATATTACCTAAAGCAATTGCAACCTCAACTGACTCTGCAAGTTTAAGATATTCAACCAACAAACTCATATTCTCTTGGTCAATTCTTTGTTTGGTAAGCATGATAACAAGCCATTGAATTAGATAGCTACTTTAGCCACTTGCACATAATGACATTGATAACATTTATTATTTTACACTCAAACTGAATGTTTGTGTCAAATTTTGCTAAAATTGTGCTGAATACCCCAGCATAGAGCAGCAAACAAAAATAATTAAATGTCACTGTACAGGTGAAAGTAAATGGGAAGTAGAAATATTCAATTCCAAAATGCTGGGCTGATTTTCATGAAGAATATCCTGAATAAGTATTTGACTATAATGCATTTTTCATTGCTTTGAGAAATTCTTTGCAGTTATATAGAGATACTAGTAGTTAGTCGAAAAATATAATTCAATATGAGCGCCCACTTCCAGTAAATGTACTTAGAGCTGAAAATATCGAAACCAATCCCCAAGTTATTGATGAAAATCCAAAAACGTCCATTTCAGGGCGAACAGACAAATTTGTTCTATAGCACATGTGAAGTTATTCTAAAGAAGGGCTTGCACTGTCATGTACATAAGCTACAACGTGTTCATAAACTTCTTCCAATGGATTATCCAAGAGGAATGGAATTTTGTCAATGGTTGCAAAATAGCTTAAACAATGATGACATCCTTAACATAGCGCTCTTCTCTGATGAGGATTGATTGATTTTATCTTTCTGGATACGTAAATTCACAGAATATATGAGGTTGCGGTAATCGAAAAATCCTCATTTCTTTATTAAAGAATCACTGCCTCCCCAAAATGTTTCGATTGGAATATGTGGAGGAAGATTGGTGGGTCCTTTTTCTTTTTGAAGGCGCACTTAGTCCTGCACAATATTGCAAAGAAATACCCATTTTGTTTATGAAATAAATGCACGATGAAGAATTACTAACTACTGGGTATTTCCAATAAGTTCGAATAAGTGAGTCAAACGCTTTATACGTAGGAAGGAAGAACTAAGAAATCGTGGAATAGGAAAATGGGAAGAGATCAACAACTCATCTCAAATCTTACATCAACATTTTCAATTGCTACAGTTTTATGTAAATTTTGATCTTTTCAATATTAAATTAATTAGATATCTGTTCCTCTTTATATTGCAGTATGATTTCAGGGTTATAAGCTTTTTTTTATAAAAATGTTAGGTATATAAATGCCATGTGGAGATGGCTAAAGTACCTGTATAATATTGTGTTATTATAATATACGTAGTTGGCATAGCATATAATAATAGACATATGATATATGATAAGTGTCATGTTAAGTAGTGTCACTGATTTAGTAAAATAAACAGATTTGTTCAAAAAAAAAAAAAAAAAATCATACGAAACCCGGAAGGAAAACCAATGTAGTTACTGTGGATACAAACATATAAAAGGAAAGTGCCCTGCATATGGGAGGAAGTGTAGTGAGTGTCAAGGAAAGAACCATTTTGCTGCAGTATGCAAGAGGAAAAAGAAAATAAAGAAAAATGTGAATGAAATACAACAAGAAGAAGAAGATGAAGAAAAATCAAGTGAAGAAGAAGAGGTTTACATTGACAATGTAGAAATGAAAATTGTTGGATCATTGAACAAAGCAAGAGCAGCAGAGTTAATGTGGTCAGAAACAATCAATGTGGAAGGTCAAGAAGTATTGTTTAAGCTAGATACAGGGGCTGAGGTAAATGTGCTTACATATGAAACTGTGCATAGATTAGGATTAGGAAAAAATATAAGGAAAACAAATGTAACATTAGTTTCATATGGAAGTACTGATTTTTAAGTTAAACCTGTAGGAGAAATTAGCTTAAGTTGTAGCATTAAGAAATAAATCGGCAATTGAAATAGTTTCAAAATTAAAATCAATATTTTCAAAATTTGGTTGCCCAGATACATTAATATGCGACAATGTCCCTTTCAATAGTTTTCCTATGAAACAATTTGCTATTGATTGGAATTTTGAAATTGTTACCAAAAACCTCGTTGAATTAAGACCGAATGAAAATGTAACCATTTATAACCATGTCAATAAAACTTGGGAACCAGGCCAAATTATAGCTAGACACAATACACCTAGATCCTATATTGTCAGAGACAAAACAGGTAACAGTTTAAGACGTAATAGGTTAGATTTAAGAAAATCGTTAAATGAATACAAACCCGAAAACATATGTGAATTTAATGAGGCCTATGAAGAATGTAACAACTTTAAGACTAATATACCTAGTAATAGTGAACCCAATAAAACCCCAAATGTGATCAAAACGAAATCTGGAAGAATTGTAAAAAAACCAATAAAGTTAGATTTATAAAGAAAAAAAAACATAAAAAAGGGAGATGTATAATATTGTGTTATTATAATATAGGTAGTTGGCATAGCATATAATAATAGACATATGATATATGATAAGTGTCATGTTAAGTAGTGTCACTGATTTAGTAAAATAAACAGATTTGTTCAATACTAGTTATTACTACTCTATACGGACTAGTACCGTATAATACAGTACCTACCAACCGATCTACACGGCAGAGTCCACGACTAATTAGATTTTTTTTCGATGGTTTTACATATATCTGGATCTGCACAACTTACAATTTAATTATTACAAAAGGTTTTGTAATAATAATAATGGACGACTTAAGCGCCTAAACTATAGAAGTTTCACAAATTTACCCTAGACGTCTAAACGTCATTAACTTTACTTCTAATAAAAAGATAACTAAATTATTGAAGCGTGTGTGTGCCTCTAACAAAGCTATCCTAAAGCGTGTCAAAACTTCTCTTTGGTGATGTATCTATAACTGGAATTATTAAACATTTTCAACGTGACACTTTTTGGACGATGTTAGTTAGTTAGAGTGATAATTTCAGATTTTAGTTGGATGTAAAACTATGATTTCTTTGCAGATCATGTAATATTGGTTGTTCATTGAAAGAACAAATATTGAAAGAATTGCTAGAAGCAGTGTTTAATATGGCCGCACTATAACTGCGAAACTAATTACAAATACAATAAAAATACAAATATAATATAATGTTTATTATTCAAAAAGTTCACATTTTTGTCTTACAGTATGAAACCCACTTGCACTTATAACATAACAATAAAATCTAACATATAGGCAACATAATCATATATACAACACAATAATAATATTAAAATAGGTATGATTGGCAGTCGTATAATACTGATAATATCACAGAATACCCTTATTTAATTATTCTTGATTATACCTTGTGTACTGTACACTGATTTAATCGTACATGTTGCAATGATTGCAAATTAAAGCTTTTCTGTGGGAAAATTAATTGTTGCTAAGTACAACTATAGTATTGGAAGAACATAAATCATTACATTACGTTTAGTGGGGGTTATTCTAGGTATACTACAGTAAATAAAACAGATTAAAATTTGATTATTTGCGATGTAGTGACGTTAGTTACCTGAATAAACATACTAGCTTTTCAATGTTGTGATATTAAGTAGGTATCATCATTTCGTTCTTGAGAATAAATTTAAATTTCTGCATCTATCTAATTACATATGTATTTGTGTATTCGGTAAAGTTTGTGTGCTTGGTCCCAATAAAAATCTAAAAATTGACTGTAACACAAAGTTATTTGAGGTTAAGTTTTCCTTGACTAACATTATATGTACATCAACATCCTGATCTGACATGATAGATATGTATTTAAAAGTTAAAGTAGTTTAGGGAAATATTCTTCGATATAATGTCCCTTGGAGCAAGGCAAAAATCCCTTGAGATAATTTCAGCTAAGAATCTTCATAGAACTCTCTTTGTTCGTTTTATAACCAAAATATGTTAGCATATGTTAGCATAGGTACCTATCCTTAATGCTAATAAAACACACAACACACAACACAGAAAAGAACGAGCTATGATTTGAAAAGAGTAGCCTGCAGGGGAATATACACAATAAAAAGGGCTGAAATACTGTATCTAGATATAGAATTAATTATTAATTATAAATATGCAGTAAAATCGGACACCCGAAACACGATTGAAGCGGAGACTTCAATGCGCGATTAAGCGACGAAACCGAACGATCCGGTTTGTTATTAGTGTGATGGCGGAGTTTGGCATAAATATAAACAAATATTGAAAAGTGATACTTGCTATACATGTGTAGTATAACGTACGACGTGTCATACGTGTAAATACATGCAGGATTTCAAATAAGTTGTATCAAGTTTATTCAAATTCAATCAATGCACCAAAGACAAATTGCTGAAAGAGGTCTTTTAGTTTCCCTTTTCTCATTGAGCATCTCTATGTATAGAGAATTTGTTATTATTTCACTTCCTTTAGCTTTACGACGTCGTGTAGTAGCTCTCTCTTTGAAGCATCAGGAACCGGTGAGAGTTCTTTAATTATTGTTTTAAATTTTTCAGCGAAATAGTCAATGACAACTTTTGTTCGAGATATGGATTGCTGAGAAGAAGTTGAGGATGTCTGCTCTGACAGTTGCGAAGATGAAAGCGATGGTTCTGATATTGATTGACTTTGTGTAACGTTGGTCAAATCTGAACGAATGAAATCTAGATCGCTGAAAACATTTCTGTTAAAGGCGCCTATTTGCCAAGTCTTTAACGTGTTCTGCCCATATTTGTTCGTGTTCAAGGAAAAGGTATTGTGAAAACGACATATAAGTGGCTCAATGGACATTTTTTTATCATGTTCAAGATTGGTTCATATTTAAAAGTAGATGATGTGTTTTTAATAGCTATTATTATAGCTTGGGTACCCAGTAGGTACATTGGCCTGAACAAATACAAGAATCAAAATTGTAATATCTTATCAAGGAGGAGTTGTCAATATCAACAGCAATACGTCGAAAGAACATTTTAACTCACGGCAAAAATTTCTGAATTTATGGGTTTTAAGTATGTTCTCAATGAAATATAATTCTGATATTGATCTTGGTATGAAGACATGGTTAAGGTATGTTGATGACACATTCATCATCTGGCCTCATGGCAAAGACACCCTTCCAACCTTCTTGGATGTTCTTAACAATCAACACCCTAACATCAAATTTACGATTGAGATTGAAACAAACGGTTCCCTACCCTTTCTGAATGTATTGATTACTCGTCCACGAAATGGTCACTTAGGACACTCTGTGTATAGGAAACCCACACATGCATACCTTTACGCCAACGCTCATCATCATCTAGCACAAAAACAATCAGTTATCAGCTTCCTTGTAAAAACGCTCTCCTTCAGAAGGGATATAGCTCCAGCAATATACAAAGAGTAATAAACAGGTACTAGTAGTCATCAAACTACCACCCGTCTCCCCTACGTTCACGGCGGCGGCGTTACTGAACCTATTGGCAGAATACTTCGTAAGAATAACATAAAAATTACTCTTAAACCCTTAAACAAAATCTCTCATCATCCAAAGACTTCCGTCATGGCTTTTCCCATAAAGGCATCCTTGTGATTGCGGTTTAGTATACATTGGGCAAACCAGACGCTCAATTAAAACCATAATCAAAGAACATTAACGATACGTTAAGACGTGGTCTTCAGCGCCTTCGGCCTTAGCTGAACATTTCCTAGACACGGGTCACAAAATTTGCTTTGATCAGACATTTGTTGTAAGTAAGTTGCTACACTATTTTTCTCGAAATATGTATAAGGAAAGCGATCTAGCATTTGGAGGCCGGTCCTTTTCGCTTCAACGGCCAGTGTTCACTGATCCGCATGGCTACACAGTCGTATATATACCGATAAAAAACAGCCTTTCTCTGTCGTAAGGTTTTCGCCTCTACCGTGGTTGACACATCGGGCTACCGTGGCCTTCTGACATCCCTCACCTACAAAAAGGCTCTCGTCTCTAGCGTGGTTTACACGTCGAGTTACTATCACCTTCTGGTACAGACAGTTTTTTATCCTTCGAGCGGATACTTCATAAGGTACCATATTCTATTATCTTTTCATGGATGGGGAACAAATGATAATCTTCCAAACGCTTGCAATATGTTTTACAGCAGCTGCCGTAAATTTCTTTGAATGAGTTTTAAATCGTGCTTTCTGGAATACAAACCTTTTTTGAGGAGAAGTACCATATATGCACACAGATTAATTAGACATTTCTATGAAGACCTTGACGTAAGATGCTTTTATTTAGTTCTTTTATTGCTCTCTGAAACATAATAAAAATTGAGTTAATATGAAGATACAAGCAAATGCTGTTTTTTCTTTCGAATATTGTACAACTTATTCTTTAATTCGATTGAATTTAGTTTAATGTTGCGATAACGTCACTACATCTAAATATTAGGTATGTAAAAATATTAACAAGTAAGGCTATAGTACATAAGACTACATACATAAAACAATGTTTTACCATTGCATACCAAAGCTTCTTTTTTATGATTGAGAATAGATCGATTCTGTAGCACAGACACAAGTATGTAGTTCTAGTAACAAGTAACTTGCATGTTAAGTACAACATTGTTTCGTATATATGGAATAGTTTCAGAAAAAGTGCAAAAAGAATACCCAACTTGGATTCAAAGTATACAGGCTTCTATAGTACCTAATTACTTGAATAGATATGATCTTATTTCAAGATTTTATTTGGACGGCCTCAGTGTTCTCTACTCTATGTAACTGCATCACTCTGGTTGGGTTTGTCAACCGAATTAATTTAGGCAAAATATACAAAACCGTTATGTTTTTAGAAAGTTTCATAATTACTAACGCGTAGGGTATTTTAATAAAATATAACCAAGAGAACGCTAACAAGAAAATTTAAATCTCTAAGAAGCTTTACAGACTGAAAAATAATACATCTCCCTTTAGAATTTGCTATAATTTAAAATATTTATGTACCTTACAAGTTACCAACTGTAGAGGTCTTGTATGCAGTTGTCTATTCTTTTCTCAAGTTTCTGAACATATCGGGCATATAGAACGGGGCACAAGTCTGTAAACTTTCGTTCACCACCTCGTGACTCCGTTTCTATATGAGCATAAAAGTAATAAGATCATATCAGGTTCACAAATATAACAAACAAGTTATGAAATAAGTTCTTCGCTAACAGAAATTTACAATCAAAAGACCAACAAAAATTGTTGTTATCCGCGATATATTTAATAAGTAAATTAATTAACACTCAGTCCGTGAAACGTCTGTTATAGCTTCAGGAACTTTGACGTCTTCATCTTCAGTCTCTTCAGCTATTTGTTCAAAGACACATATTTGAGGTTTCGATAGTCTCCGCAGCGTTTGCGTGACTGGTAAACTAGGTTGTATTTCAACTTCATTATCTCTATCATTTAATAGATAGTCTAAATCATGGGAGATTTGGTTCATCATTTCGTCTAATTTGTCGTCTATTTTAGCGATTGGTTTATCTTTAATTTCCGCACTCAATTCACTTGCACCGATCTTCTCTTCGCCGTCTGGTTGATGTCTCTCACTATCGCTGTCAACTTCACTACTCACAGTCACTATCGTGATTTTTGGAGGCGGGGGAGATGTTAGTTTAGTTTTCTTCGGCGAACAGCTGGAGATTTGAGGTTTCTGCATCGATGAAGCTACCAAATCCAGTTCCGTGTACTTCTCCGTAGCTAAGATGTCCGGGGATGGTATGTATTCCATCTCGTAATGTACACTGGGTGATATGGTAGTGAACTGTTGCACATTAGCACCGTACTCGAGGCAATCGAGACGAGCTTGGGAGAATTTTGCACTGGCGTAAGTTTTGAAGGTTGGAGATGAAATTTCTGACACTTTATGCTTGCACATAGTTTCGTTAGTGAAATGAGTTTCGGCTGTACCATTTTTGCAGAAGTACGTCGATTGGTAGCTAGGTGCCGAGTCGTTATCTGTTTCGGGGGTTTGCATTGTGTAAACTGAAACATCAGAGAAACGATTTAAATTTCTCACAATGTAATTTTTTCAAGTGTAATGCAACTGAATTGATTGCCATCTCATTAGTCCGATTTAATTTTTTCCCGCACATCATTCTAATTTTCAGTGCACATTTCACCTCATTATATTCATGAAAAATCGTCCGGGTAGTGAGTTGTCTCAATTTAATAAAAAAATAAGAATCCAATTAGATGTCCCTAGAGTGAGGAGCAGGCTTCACGATGGGACCCTGGTGGCAAACTCCTGTGAAAATTTACATATACTTACATTTTAGGGGATCGCTCGTGCTCTCCGTAGTACATTTTTTGTCGTTGGCGCCCTTAATTCTGGCGAATGTCAGTCTTCTTAATGAAATTTCCGAGTAAAGTGTGTAGCACAGCAGAATTACGAAGCCCTGTAATACATATTTCAGGATATAAATACTTGACGACGCGACTGGTGTGAAAGGGAAGCGCATCGGAAAGACGCCGACGTCGTAGACAGAAAGGACTCCCGCAGGAAAGGGAAGCTTCTCTGTTTACGATCTACACGCACTTACCAGTAGTATGGAAATTGAACAGAACAAGTAGTGGCACAATATTAGCTTCGGAAAATTGATGTATGCTATGCTGCTGAAGATCATCAGTGTTGTCGAATAGAATACGTACGCTGATCGGTGTAGTAATTTTGTCCTGCGGAAATACGGAAATATAATAAATAAATATAAGTAATAGAAATCGTAATACGTAGATGGATTTATGTTATTAATTATACTAAATAATATTAGTATAATAGTGTAAGTTATACGAATTTTTGAGAATTAAGGTATTGCTTCAACAAGAGAGAGAATATTACATAGGTATTTTCTACTTATTATGTTGAAAAGAAATTTTAAGAATAAAGTTTTTGTATTTACTTTAGGTTTAATTTTATGGCATTCGTTAAATCTGCCAACTATCATCTTGAACAGTTGCATGATTGAAAGGTTTTTGTTTGATCCTCAAGCAAAAATTTTGTGTATTATTTATTTTGGAATATTCCTGGGGTGTTTTGAATAGTCTGGAATGAAGCTACAATTCTATTTCTTAGCTCGTCTTCTGTGTCTATTGGCGTGTTGTAAACCAGACATTTTAGGTGTCCCCAAAAGAAGAAATCAAGACTGTTAAGGTTAAGAGACCTGCAGGCTACGGTTGAGGTCACCCACGATGATCGTTGTTTAATGTGTTGTTCAAAATGTTTTCTTCAAAAACCGGTGGACTTCGATACCAAAATCTGCAGGTGCACCGCCGCTCATAAACCAGCCTTCATTTCTCATGTTGAGTGGGATATTCTCAAGGCGATGCTGAAGGGGGAAATGGTTCTATCAAAACATCTTCTATTATGTCAGCCCACACATTCACAGAAAATTTTTCTTGGTAATTTTGTTCACTTATTACGTGTGGATTTTCTTCATTTCACAAATCGTTATTGTTTCAATTCCGGATAGAATTTCTTAAATAATTTGCTTCGTTAGAAAATAATGCCTGTTGCTCGAATATGGGATTTTCAAGCAACATTTGTAAAAACCACTGACAAAAGTTCATACGTAATTGAAAATCACGGGTAAGAAGAGCCTGTACCCTTTGAATATGGTAATAATAAATAATCTTTAAAGATTTTCCATACTAGAACATGCGTAATTGCCAATGCTAACGCTATTTTTCTTGTACTCGTACTAGGATAATTTTCAACAGCGTTCAAAGTTGTTTCCTCAATTTTTGGAGTCCTGATATCTTCAGGTGCTCCTACTAGATGGTTCATTCGGTTAAAAGTTTCAGCTTCAGGTAGAAGGTTGTGATAAGTATTGTCATTTGCAAGCCCATACATAAAATCTATGTCTGCATATTCCTCATTTGTAAAATTGACCATATAATAACTCCAACTGGAAACCAATTTAAATCAAACGTCAGCACAATATGTCAAACAATCAACAATTACAGCATCGAAACCATTTTGTAATTTTAAGATTGTTGGGTAAAAAAACACTGTATTTCAAAAAGAAAGCATTTTAGACCACAACCTTATAGGAACTTTTCGTGTTTGAATGAGACGAGGAATCTCTCTGTGTAATATCTCCCTGACATTAATTAACACCCTGTATATCTAAAAGTTCAGCAATAGGACTGTCTGGTTGTTGTTGCGTGGTTGCCTTTGTTATAGTATTTTTTGTTAAATATATGTCAATGTTGTGTTAAAAAATATATAGCAATCTATTATAAGTTTGTTGTTGTTAGTAACTGTCATAATAAGAGTTGTGTAAAAAAATGTGTACCGAAAAATGTTAGAATTAAAAAGTGTATAAAACCTATCCACTGTGCATAAATTCAAAGAGTAAAAACTCAAAAACTCTAACAGGTTATGGGCCCAGAAGTATTGTTTTAAAAGAAACTATTCGTGATAAAAGTATCGTGAATCAATCAAGTCGGACATATAGTTTAGAAATAAAAGTGTGTGGATATAAAAGGTGAAATGGCAGGATCAAGCAGTTTTACGGTACCTATTCTTGAATCAAATAATTTTGATAATTGGTTATTCCGTTTAACAACATTATTCAAACGTGATCAATGTGAGGAAGCCCTAGAAGCACCACCTGTAGAAACAGACAGTATTGAAATCAAAAACAAATTTCAACGGGCTGATGCAAAAGCGCAGGCGATTATTGTACAAGGGATTACAGATAAACATCTAGATATAATCAAAGACAGTAAATCAGCTAGAGAACAATTAAAGGCACTAAAAGACGTATTTGTAAGAACAAGCTCATTCACTAAATTGTCACTATGGAGGAAACTAATAAATCTGAAATTAGGAGTAAATGAAAAATTGGAAGATCATTTCTTTAAATTTGATACAATTATTAGAGAATTAAAAGAATCTGGATCAAATATTGATGAAAGTGATAAAGTGTGTCATCTATTACTGTCACTGCCGTCCAAATTTGACACGGTAGTCACTGCTCTCGAAACAATACCAGCTGTCAAAATAGATTTTGTCAAGTCTCGATTGTTAGATGAAGAAATCAAAGCTAAATCTAAACAGGAAGGTAAAAGTGAAGAAAAATTAGAAGATAATGAGGTCAGTTTCCATGTCAGTGCTAGCAACAATAGGAAGAGATGCTATATCTGCGGAAGTCCGAATCACTTTCAAGTTCGATGCCCGCAAGGACAAGAAGGAAGAGGTAGAGGTACGTTTAGGAGAAATTACAGAAGTCGAGGAAGAAGCCAAAGTTATAGAGCAAGAGGCAGAGGAGTAAGTACAAAAGAAACAGCAAACACGATAGAAGAACGGATAGCTCTATATGCAGCCCATATATGTAGTGAAACCCAAGGTAAGGTTTCATTTGTATTAGATTCGGGAGCTAGTAATCATTTCGTGAGGGAAGATTTAGAAAAATACATGGACAATATCAAGATATTGCCAAACCCTGTGTCCGTGTACATTGCAAATGGAGAGATATTGAAAACAAATAAATTAGGAATACTAACAGCCAGATGCCAAGGTCACATAGTAAATATTGAAGCTCTCATTGTACCAAAAATCAAACACAACTTGATATCAGCATCAAAAATGACCTCAAAAGGGCATAAAATAATAGTTGAAAAGAGAAATACGATAATCAAGGGCCACAATTTCGAACTAAAATGTGAAAATAAAAGTGGTTTATACATTTTGAATTTAGATAGTATAATTGAGAAAAATGAAAATTGTCATGCGATAATAGATGAACAAATATGGCATAAAAGGCTAGGACATGCTGGGAAAGATGCTCTGACTCAACTCGGTCTAAACATGTCAGGAAAAATATGTCCAACATGTGTAGAAGGGAAAGCAATAAGATCCTCTTTTGCTATAAATCCAAAAAGAGCCACAAAAATTGGTGAATTAATCCACAGCGATATTTGCGGACCAATAACTCCCTGCACTATGGAGGAAGATATTTCCAAGTGATATTAGACGACTACTCACACTTTGTAGTAGTTAAAGTTTTGAAAAATAAAAATGAAGCCGAAAGTAACCTAAAGGATTACTTAGCAGAATTAGAAAGACAACAAAATGTTAAAGTAAAATGCTTCAGATTAGATAATGGGGGTGAGTTTTCTTCAAATAATTTTCAGCAATTTTGTAGACAAAATGGAATTAGACTGGAGTACACCATGCTGTACAGTCCTCAGATGAATGGAAGATCTGAAAGATTAAATCGAACCTTGCTGAACATGATACGCACGAAAATTATAGATTCCGGTATACCGAAAAATCTTTGGGGCGAAGCATTAAAATGTTCCGCATATGAACTGAACAGAACTCCAACTGCTGCACTAAAACGAGGAGAAACACCATCAAACATTTGGCATGGGAGAAATGACTTGAGCAAGTTGAGAGTATTTGGTTGTAGAGCATGGTACACCATATTACCAAAGGGAAATAAATTAGAACCCAAAGCAAAAAGAGCCATTTTTGTAGGATACTGTGGAGGTGGTTATAGATTATACTCACAAGAAGGAAATGAAATCATTAAAACTAGGGATGTACGTTTTGATGAAACGAATATGGGATTTAAAGAAAATATACAGAAGGAACAAAAGTTTACGTCTGAAGACGACAGCAATAATGACGAAAGAGAAGTTACAGAAAATAGCAAGAAGAATGAAACAGAAAATCAAACCGAAAATAATGAACAGAGAGAAGGTGAGCAAAGCGCAAATGAAAACGAAGACTGCAATTTTCCAATGACAGTAACAACTAGATCCGGGAGAAGTGTGGTAAAACCGAAAAATCTAAACGACTACGAGATTTATGAAGCCTATTGTTTGTTATCAACTACGAACCAAGAACCCAAATGTTTTAAAGAGGCTTGGAAATCAGAAGAATGGCGTCAAGCTATCGAAAATGAATTAAGCTCACACGCAAGATTACATACCTGGATTCCCGCCATTGTACCTGAAGGTCACACGGCGATTGATACTCGATGGGTCTTTAAAATAAAGGATGATGGAACAAAGAAAGCACGTCTAGTTGCTAAAGGTTTCCAAATACCCAATAATGAAGAGGAATATAGTTATGCACCGGTTTGTAGAATGCCTACAGTCAGAATTTTAATATCAATATCGGTACAGAACAATTGGAAATTAAAGCAAATAGATGTACCAACTGCATTTCTGAATGGAACATTAGTGAATAATTTTAATAAAAAAGGGTTACAATTTTAATGTATGTAAAATTTAAAACAATGAATATTTAATACATTTAAATTGAGGGGGAGTGTTAAATATATGTCAATGTTGTGTTAAAAAATATATAGCAATCTATTATAAGTTTGTTGTTGTTAGTAACTGTCATAATAAGAGTTGTGTAAAAAAATGTGTACCGAAAAATGTTAGAATTAAAAAGTGTATAAAACCTATCCACTGTGCATAAATTCAAAGAGTAAAAACTCAAAAACTCTAACATATTTGGGCACAGTAATGCTCACTATGGATGACAGTGCAAATTTCATAACTACTACATTTGTCTGAAACTTCGTTTGGAGTTCAGGGCATCCTAAACAGCTAAGGTATGATAGGATAATAAGAACAGGGCCGTGACACTATTGCTTTCAGTCACTGCGACCGACATAGGTTTAAGGTAGCATTGCCCTTTTGGGTGTTAGATTAGTCGAAAGCTTTCAATGAGCCTTTAAATTCAAGATTTTCATCCTAGATTTCAATAGCAATGATAAATGGTTTACTGAAGCGTTAGACCTTCTTGGCATATACGTAGATTTGATCTTCAGCTTTGCTGAGCTCATATAGATGGTATTTCAGGGTCCCATGATCCGTCAAAAATCCTGCCAATAGCCCCAGGTTTCGTTTGCTAAAAAACAGCACCATCTTTGCTAACTTGTTTTGACTGTTGGAGGCTTTGCTGTTATTCTCCCTTTAGTAATGCCTTGGTGATTTGGTGATTTTATTGTGGACCACAGCAGGGATTTTTGGCATTTTTGCTTGTTCTTTGTCGAAAAGGCAAAGCTTCTTTTCGTTGTCATTAATCCCGTCATGGCTTGAGACTCATTGAAGAATAACGTGGCTTTAAGTTACATATACATTTATGCAGTTTATATCAGACAGCTGAGGTATACTTTACTGTTGCTCCTTTTCTTTATTTAACCATAGTTTTCTTTTTCAAACATATCTTGCTGATGCTACTGCTTAAGACTAGTGGTAGAGCTTGGAATTGAGCATTAATATTCCCGAGTTAATAAGAAATTATTGTGAATTCATGAAACATCTCAAATTTTCTGAGATATTTGCAAATCATTGAAGTGCTAGCTAATCAAAATCATCTGGCAAACCTATAAACCTATAGTCTGCCAAATATTGTGGAAGAATTACAAGTCTTGTTAGATAAAGGTAAAATTTGATCATTAGTAAATTTTTGCTCTTAACTGTCTGCCTTTCGCTGAGTCTGTCATTCTGAATTTCTTAAAATCTGGTTATTCAAATAATTCTGGCCATGTCAAGGTAATTACATTAAATAATCTCGCAATAATTAATCCAAATGTATAATCTTCATAT
Source organism: Popillia japonica (assembly GCA_004785975.1). Classification (NCBI taxonomy): domain Eukaryota; kingdom Metazoa; phylum Arthropoda; class Insecta; order Coleoptera; family Scarabaeidae; genus Popillia; species Popillia japonica. The sequence goes on from ML217879.1 coordinate 16,500, forward strand.
ATAGGAATATAAACGTCAACATTGCAATTCTTTGTTATTTGGAGGACCTTGTAACTTCAATTGCTGAAGTGATGAGAATGACTTAGCTGCTGTAACGATAGCCAGATAATCGGTTGTTTGAATTATCACATATACTATTTCAGACAGTGTTCCAGAATAAAATTCGCTTGAGCTACATTAGTGCTATAGCAAATCCACCAAGTTAAACATTTACAAGCCACTAACTACTACACCTACTAGCTTAATAAATCTATTTATCAGTAATATACCACCGCCAATTCTTGGTTTATGGCCGTTACTTTGTAGAGCTTAACGAATTCGTCAATTATAAGACCATCTTCAAAGCATTTTTTTTTTGAAGTATGTGTTGGTTTTTTTAAATATAAGGCGCTGTAATTTTCTCAAAGTAAGTTCAGTTTTTGTTAATCGATAAAGCGGAATATTTTTCAGCAAACCTAAAGGCGCCGTCATGTTACTATATGTACTCTACTTACATCTATGTATACTTACCTACACTTCAGGATTGCCGCTTCTTTGTCGTACTTAGTTCGGATAAGTCTGATCTTCTTAACTGTGATGTTGTAAATTAGACAGAATAGAAGCACTAGAACCGTTAGACAGGCAATGAAGATGTTGAACGATAGCGAACCGGCTATTAACCACCAGGAACTCAGTTGCGTACTGATGGAACGATGTGCTAAGTGGTTGCCAAATACGGCAATTAGCGGAGCACCTAGTAAACATAATACGGACAGCATCAGAGACGGAGCTTTGCTTCTGTGTTTCTACATGCTAGTGTGTGTAAAGTGTGGTGTATTACAAGATACATATGTCATCATATCCAATATCATCTATGCTGGCAACGGCGATATTGTCAACATTGTGTCGCTATTATTGCTAAGTACTGGTGATAGTATTGCCGGTTGGGGTTCATTTATATGTACGCGTATACAAATGTACACGTAGAGATGAGTACTTAATATAGTATCATAATTACATTTGCATACGAAAACAGTGCACGCATTTGAGCCTGTACTCATACGTAATTAACGTTAATTTGATAATATTGTTTAATCATTTTGTTTGACTTGGAATTAATCAACCTCCTGCGTTTATATACAATCTGCAGTATATGGCTCGTATACCTAATTCACTGTGTCGTGTTGTATAAGGATTCCGTTCCTAATTTGATAAACTGGGCACGTTTATGTGTTATACTACTGTTGTATTTAACACGTACAGTTATTAAGGGATGTAATAAAAATTAATAAGCTTTGCTAATTGTGGACTCAATTGACTTTCATGCAGGATGGATTTGTGTCAACAAACATTAAAATACTACAATAAATTCCATAAAATTGTTTGAAATATAATTCTTTAAATTAGTGAATGTGTAGTGCAACTTTTTTCTAAACTAAACTAAAACCTATCATAAAATGTTCTTTGCCACACCGCCAAAAAGACTACAGAGGGTTCACAAGTAATGATGTTTAGTTGCTTCAATGGCCTTCTCAGTCGCCAGACTTATCCCCGATAGAAAATTTGTGGGCAATACTAAAGCAGAAAGTATCGCTTTACAAATGTAAACCAAAAAAAGAACTAAAGGAGATAATTTTTGAAGAACGGAGAAAAATTTCCGTCAACTGGTGTAAGAAACTTATGGACAATATTCTCAACAGAGTTCGTGCAGTGACCAAAGCACGATGAGGTGCCATAAAATACTAAAGAATATCTCTAAAATTCAGAATCTTGATCAACGTTTAGGGTGCTCCATACATTTTTCCATGTGTATTTTAAAATATTATAGAGTAACTTTTTAACAAATTAAGTTAAAAAATAAACGAAATCTAATTCCTTAGGGAAGCAACGCCTACTAAGATACATTATAAGCCATCGTTCTTATCTTTATAATAATAGTTTTGCCGCTCTTCGAAAGCTGTTTGTTACAAAATATAGTAGTAAGGGACCACTTTGGCTGTCATTTATTATATATCAACAATCGATATTCGTTTCTAAAATCCTTGTAGATTTAATATATATTTTTCGCGATACGCGTCGTTAAGTTCAGAATTTACGAAAATAAAATCAATTTACGAGCGCGATAATACAGGGCTGAAAATTTATACTAAATAATAAATTTATAGAAACCTACGTGATACGTAAAGAAACGTATTGGCCTTAAAATATATTTTAATGTCACGTGCGATGAAAAATGGGCCAGTGAGCGGTAGTCTTTACGGTCACGGAGGTCAACCAGTATAATTCCCTTGAATTTTATTTATGGCGTTACTTAAAAAGGAAGATTATGAAAGCAATTTTCCAGCCAGTGAGAAAGCTATGCTTAAAAATGGCTGCGTTTAAATTATTTGACGTAGGTGGAAATAGCATTTCGAGCTGTGCACTCTTCTTTCGGGGAATGTTGATTCGAATTATGTTTGATAGTTGTAATATACCTAGCATTATACGATCTGACCTCTGAAAATTGTACACAAAGTACACAGTGAGTTGGATTTATAATTACCCTTGTATATTTCGAATTTTCTGGCAAAATCTGACGATATAGCTGTTTTGTATTTCAACAAATCCAAGCTTTTATTCAAACGAATCTTTTTTTTTTGAATTATCCCATGGGCGGGTGACCCCGTACGACCACTCCGCCAGAAAAGCCTATTGCGCCCCCATCTTGTTTAGGCCTTCCATTCCGGTTGCACCTGTGAGATAAAGTGTGCGAACTGGTCGAGAGTTAGTTTCTCTAGTTTGGGTTCTTCCAATCTCGCGACCCCAAAGTAGCTCCGCCTTTCCAAGTCCCATGCAGGGCAGTCGGCAAGAAGATGCACGGGAGTTCCTCCACGTCTCTGCAGCTTCTGCACTGGGGACAGTTTGCTACGCCCATGCGAAACAGGTGTTTGTTCAGTGTGCAGTGCCCAGTCAGGATACCGGTTAGCAGCCCTAGCCTGGGCCTGCTCATAGAAACGGGTTTACGGAGCCTGTCCTAGTACGGGTGCACACCCAGGATTTTGTAGTGTCTCATTCCAGTGAGTCCCGCTCCAGTGAGACCGGTGTCTGGCAGCGAGCTGAGTTTTGACGAAAGCCTTGACGCAACCATAGGAACTCCCACTCGGTTTCGGACCTATGGGTAGTCGTTTACTGGCTGCTCGGGCTAACTCGTCTGCAATTTCATTCCCCCTGATCTCGGAGTGGCCGGGTACCCATCTCAACGTAACGCTGGGATGTTCAGCCAGTTATTTCAGCTTCCTGTGGCAGTTTAAAACTACTTCAGAATCAAACTTGACAGCTTGTAGGGCCTTGAGGGCACCCTGACTGTCCCATAAAATTTCCACCACTTCATTTCCATGCGAGGAGGTTAAGATTCCTTCCGCGCACGTCTGAATGGCTATACTTTTGGCCTGGAAGACGGAAGGGGAGGATCCCAAGGTGATGGATTCACCATGTGGCTCCGCGTCCTTCCAGATTCCAATGCCCGCGCCATTTGGCGTTTTGGAGGCATCTACAAACCAACGTTGAAGCTCTTGCTTGCGTTTGCGGATGTCGGTTATAGCAGTCTCCCTGGTGCGGATAACTACTTTGTAGTTTCTAGTGAAACTAAAGATGGGCGGGATCCTGTCCGGCCTAACGAACACTGGTGCCGTATTTTCGATGTAGGTGAAGATGCCCATATGGTCACGGGTTCTACCAGTGAGGCCTTTGCATCCATTACATTTTAACCTGTAAGCCCCCAGGGCAGCCTCTGACCACAGCACCAGGTGCAGCGGAGGGAGACCAAGTATGGCCGCTATGGCCGCCGTCTGCGTCGAAGAAAAAAACGAATCCTTACATTAGTAATGTTTCTCCAGCAGCTGGGTCCAATAAGCGAATTGGACCGTAGCACTAATTTTAGTAAATATTTGTAGCTGATCGCCTTGACCTTCGAAAATTAGTGCGGATATTGTGTCCTTTTTCAACTTTTCGAAAGTAGTAAATATAGTAATATAATAAAGATGTAAATGGTCGTTATATACATACATTGGACCTTGACTTGTCAGGCTGCTTATTTGAAAAAAAAAAA
>SMLS01063585.1:0-18053 GCA_004785975.1 Popillia japonica
ATATATATATATATATACTACTAGAATATTAGTAACTATATAGAGTAAGTTATTTATATTTTATGTATCTATGGACTTGTACACAAGGTTAATCATCCTCATTACTTGACAAAAAAAACAACCTTTTTGCTTACCTTTTAGCTTGAACATAATTATCTGGAGTCCCTCTTGGTTTTCAAATGGGTTTGGAAAGAAAGTTCACTGCTTGATATTGATACTGAACTCTGTCTCCTGTATAGTTAGTTGAGATGTATATCTTATAGTTACATCCACTACCAATGCAAATCTGCTTTCGTAGAAACATCATATTGAAAAAGGGAACATTATAAAAACTGTGTTTTCGTGCAGGAAATTCAGAATTTATTAATAAATTAGGTTCTGACGGCGCCACTTGCCTTGAAGTCTATGAAAATTTCCTCTTAAGCAGTTGCCAGACCAGGAGCATTTTAAAATGGATGGATAAGGTATTGCATTGTGATATGATATTTTTGAGCATAATTGTCGCTTAAACGGTTCATAACTATGCATAAATCTGGCCTACTAAAGTTAACTACTTTCTTGTACCTATGTATATGGAGTGAACTTGGTAAATTTATTAGGTTGAAGTTCATATTGTTGAATTTCCCTCCTGAGTTGGCTTTTAGAATACGTCAAACATAGGTTTCGATTAAATGAAATGCACGTTAAGCTGCCTTCATATTACTTTTAGGTTCCTATACGGCTCAATAATGTCTGGGACAAAAAGCAGTGACTCTAATTAACTAAAGAGTAGCCGCTAAAACTGGTACCAATAATACGTACGAATCTGTCCTGTGGAAAAAAATCTGTAATTGCTGTTTCAATTTGTTAGAGGCAATGTCTAGTAAAGGGAACCACATTACAGCCTTCAGAAGAAAGTGTAATTGTTTTCGAGTTGATTAAGTTTTAATAGCTAAAAGATTGATTTGTGTTTGCTTCCAATTTGCCTCAAAGTTTTTCATATTGAATATTTGATGTGCTTTCTAATGATTCTAATTTATTCTGTAGTATACCTTGTTTTTTAATAAGAGGACCTAATCGAAAATAGCTCGCCAAAATATAGGGACAATTAATTTATTGCCGGTTATGTTTACAGTGCCCAAATTTGCTAGACTTTAACGACGCTATATTGCAGACACAGCTGATTGAGTAAATATTTCGTTAAATATTTTAAATGTACCGCCCTGTATATGCACTTAATGTTTACACAGTCCTTTTTATTATTTGTTTAATAACAATGTAATCGCAAAGTCATTAAGTGACGTCACGAATGTCTTTCGACATCGACGTTTGTTTATTATTAGTGTCACTTCGGTACTTGCCGTTATTGCGGACGGACGTATCGTCGTCCGTGGGGTTCATTTTCTATCAACAGTATTTTCCGCAGTTGTATTTCTACTGTGCGGTTTTCACATTTAATTTTCCTCTATCTATGTTATTCCCGTTATGCGAACACGCAATTTTTAATTGCTGTCCGTAAGGTTTCAATTTTTGAGATATTTCTAACTTCAAAATTCCCCACACAAATGCGTGCAGTCGTTATAGGGTTAGTTGGTATTTTGTTATCAACTAACCCACTACTCAATATGAATGCTATGTTGTTATTTTTCTTCATTGTCAACGATTGTTGTAAAGCATTCATGTTGGGTAAGGTCCTTTCGTTTCTTGAGTTGAGTGTTTGGGTGCTGAATGTATGGGATTGCAAGTTACTTTCTTCATGTGCTTGATTCCTTGGCTGACTATATATTCAATGTGAATACTCTGTATGTAGTAACTCATTTCACAAATTTTACACAAGGGAGGTATGCAATAGTGCGAATGCTCTCACTAGAGCTCGTATGGTCGTTGGGTACTTGCTTCTTGTTTGACATTCGGATACGTCCGAATGGGTGCTCTAATGGCACAGTTCCAATGACACCAAAATGCCTCTGTATGAGGCCTATCAAACTGGTGTGGGTGCTTGGCGTCCACAAGAGTTGTTCTAATTTGGGATCAATGACTGCTGCAATGTATTTATGTTGGGTTATAGTCTTGCATTCTTTATCGTGTCGTTTTTTCTACAACGACACGAATTCTCTTGAGTGTTTGTGTTCTGAGTGTGTGAGGGTGATGGTGGAGTGCAAGTTATTTTCATGTTGAGCTTGATGAATGACTGTGTACAATTATTTGGTGAGTGTGTGAGAATGATCGTTTTGGAAGGTTGTGTACTGAATGCGTGAGAGTGATGTTCGAGTGAAAATTCTCGATGATCTTTTGGGTGTTTTACAGTCTCTTACAGGTCACGGGTGAAGCGACAACGATTTCTAACGGCGGAGTTAGTTTGTACCAACATTTACGAAGCGTCGACCTTCTTAGATACGAGCTTTACTATAGTTTTTTAGATTAATTTACCGAAAAATATTTGCTTAGTTAAAGATTAGTATTTTTTTTCTTTCGTTGTCACTGTTGGTGGATTAACTAAGCAAATATTACGTTCAATATTTAAATTAAACGAATATAGTTCATATTCGTTTTGTACGTAAGCATCCAGTAATTGCATACCTATTGCAATTTATGACGTATGTACAGTTTTAGTGTAATATTTGTTTTGGGGCTCACCTTTTGCGCTCTTCTACCTTTTCGGTGATGGCGGACAATTGGTGGGTCAGCCTGAGGGAGCCAGAGAATGAGGTCAACAATTTGTTGGCTTTATGTCTTAGTGAAGGTGGAGTACGTGGGCAGGCCTCAATAATTTTGTATTAAGTTGTAAGTTAGCGAAGTATGAAACTTTATCACTAGTACATGGAAAAATATACGTTCATGAATTGTACATAATAAAACTTATAATTGGGGCTCGCTTCTTGCGTCCTTCTACCTTTTCGGTGCCTGGAGACAATTGGTGAGTCAGCGTGAGGAACCCTGGAGATTAGGTCAACAATTTGTTGGCTTTATCTCTTGGGGACGGTTCTGAAGCTTCATTCTTCCGAAAATATAGATTTTTGAACTGTCAATATTTGTTATTTCTTTTATCGGTAAATAAAGCTGTTAGATTATACGTAAAGCATTTTCATTCTATGCCTTGTTAAGAAACGTTCTTAATAAATAATTTGCAATGAATCTCTGTTTGGCAGCAGTCTAACTTGAGATTTATTAAAGTCCGCAATAATAATATTAAATTAGTGTCTTATTATCCGAGATTAGTTAGAAATTAATCGATTTGCGGCTACGCTAGATGCTGACAGAAATAATGCATATACTTCATTAGTGTATCGACGGCGACTAAACAACTCGTTAGCATCTAAAATATATATCTGAAGACCACATTCTCGTAACGGTAATCAGATTGTTTAAGATTTTGGGTAAATTTACGTCTTACAAATAGCAAACGTCAATCAGATCTTAACGTAAATAACCTATTTGATTCTAATACATCATTTAAATTTACCGCCAAAATAGCTATCAGTTTAATTTGCCTAATGTGAAGCGGATTTTATTATTTGGTCCACTTAATAAAAAACGAGGTATAGCAACAACAAATACCCCAAATAAGGAAAGCATGCCTATGTTATTTCCTTCCTGGTTGGTAATTACGTATAGATAGATCTTTTTTTACTTTGCTAAAGTTAATAAATTTTGTTTTTAATTTCTAAACTGTTATCCGTCTATAGAAAGTAAATCCCAGATAGTTTACGTTAAATTTGCAAAAAATTGTTCCATTGATACCTATCATGTATAATCTTCACTTCTGTTCAACTATGGCTCTTATAAACGATTTTCTACGCAACGTATTTCTTGGGTTGGACGTGGTTATTAGCATTTATCTCACATAAGTAGTTGTCATAATTTTAATCGAACTGACGTTGATAGATTAGTGCTACTATAGATTGAATTACGTAGACGGATGGTCTGGATATTAATGATTCCGTTAACATGTACGGAACTATATTAATAACTTTTTTTCACCTACCGCTGTTAAGCTAGAAATCAGATTATTAAACAAAAACACGAAACTCATATCTACGTAGTATTAGAAACGGCAATGTGGTCACGCGCTGGCTAACCTTTGTAGTAGATGTAGATTTCTAGCGATTATAAAATTACGTATAACTACACGTAGGTACACACAAAATGTGCAGATTAATCTAATATTTTAATAAAAAAAATATTTTTTCGCAAACCGTTTGCATATACATATATTGACATTTCTTAGAAATTAGTTGAACGACGAAGTAGACATTTTTATATATCAGTAGTTGCTAGGCAATGCTAAAGTAGCTGTCAGGAAGTGCCCAAATGAATGAAAATTTGTTTATTTAGCATAGAAGTTTTTATTAGCAATATTAATCTAATCAGCCATGGAAAATCAACGAAAGCAAAGACCTGTTTATTTTCTATTATTTGACAAATACAAACTAATAGGCATCAGTTATTCAAGGCATTTTTCTAAACTACAACCTCTTTATTTACTGTTCCACTCTGTTATTTGAAGAAAAAACTCATACATATTAAGTTATGTTTTTAGTTCTCTTACATGTTGTAGTCATTTTCGCTCATTCAACAATTCTACATGTTCCAAAAATACAGAAAGAAAATGTCAATCAAATAAAAAATTTATAATGGCCTACCTTAATCACATATAATTTTTTATATGAAGCTTCCTGAAAAAAATGACTACTTTACTGTTTTATTAACTTTTTGCTCTGTAAGCCTTATTTGATGGATAGAAAAAGAGTAATTGAAATAATGACGGAAAATACCAAAAAATTCCGCCAGTTGCTGAATAGGCGTATGATTTGGCTAGGGGTTAAAATTACAAATGTGGAACAGTAGCGGGCACAGAAGATGAAATAAAACTAATACAGCAACAACATTTTTAAGAACTACTAAACGAAAATAGTTATTTACGAACCAAGTGCGTGAAAATATATTTCGCGAATGAGTGGCCAGTTTAAAGCGCGAATTCACACGAATTCGCGAAATGTTTCACGCACGAAGTTTGTACAATATTTTTTGTATGAGTATTTTAATAATACCTATCATTAAATACGTTTTCATTTATAACACACTACAAATCTCTTGATATTAATTAAAAAAGTAGTATTGATCATTTGAAGTGACATTTAATTTATAATTCAAATTCAGAAAATTCAATACAAAATTAAAACCTGTCTAACATGAATTCTGATAATGAAATAGAATGTATACCACCTGAAATTCGGGAAGCTGCCAATACTGCAGTAGATAATGTATTACCCATAAAATCAAAAGATGTATACAAAACCACTTATACCAAATTTATAACTTGGGCTAGATCTAAAAATATAAAAAAATACTCCGAAAATTGTTTATTAGTTTATTTTCAAAATTTACAATCAAATAAATCATTATAGTCGACTTATTCCATGTTAAAATCATGCTTAATCAAGCCCGAATGGATTGCATTTATTCGGCAATATGCAAATTTAAGACCAGACAACCAATAACGATTCTTTTTAACATATCGCAATGGCAAGTGTGTTTCTTTAGTGGTTGGTCTTAATACAATTGGTAAAATTCCAATGCGAATAGCTGAGTACCTTCAGCTTGATAGCGCAAGTAACTTCACCGGTCACTGTTTCCGAAGGTGTTCAGCGACATTGTTGGCAAACCAAGGAGCTGACTTGCTTTCAATTAAAAAGCATGGTGGATGGGAATCATCTACGGTTGCAGAAGGATATGTCGAAAATTCTCTGCATAGTAGAATTCAATTGGCTAAAAAAATGACCCAGTTAGAAAGGTCGAGTCCTCCTGCAACTTGTTCGACATCTGAAATACAAGATATACGCAATAATACAATCAACGTTACTCTACCTTCGCAATCGAGATTAATTGAAACAAACCAGTTAATCCCTGGGGTATCAATCTCTGGTTGTGAAAATTGCCCGGCCAAAATTTGTAATAATTGTTCTGTTTCAATTTCTGAAAAGAATGAATGAATGTAATTTATACAATATTTGTTGCTGTTCTAACATTGAATTACATACTTTCCAAATATAACAATTTCTGTTTCATGTCGTTTTATTATTTCCACAGAAAAACAATGAGCTTGTCAGCATATTATTAGAGTTAGGGATTTGTGATTTTAAAATGTAACTAAATTAATCAAGTTACAGTTAGTACCAACTTTACTTCACGCACTACTGCTTAAAACGGCTTTTTACGCACGCCAATCGAATCGTGAAATGACATGTTTTGATAAGCGAGTACAAAAAAAAATATGCAGAGTATCAACGTGTATCAGTGACGTAGGTGGAGAGGAGATTTCGGTGCCAACTGAAACAGAAGTGATAGATACAATTAGTGCAATAAATGGGAAAGCGCCAAGTAGGGATGGCGTAAATATAGAACTAGTGTGGATGAAAAAGACTCTAAAGCATTGAAACAGAAGAAATATCAAATGAATGAAAGGAAGGAGAAAATTTAATAATTCACAAAAAAGGAGACAAAGCATTATGTAAGAATTATTGAGGTGTCAAAATCTTATAAGGGCTCTGAGAGAGATAAAAGTATTAGCAATGTTAGTAAAAGACTTGTACACTCGCTTGCCATAAAAAACGAGACGACTCGTAAGCGATAATTTTTTATTTCTAAGCTGTTTGATACGGATTGATTTAACTTGTCATTGTCAGTGTCAATACAGCAATATAGTACAGTGCACGTACAGTGCACACCGTACCTATTCCTATCACAGTAAAGTCCGTGTCACATGCAGGTAATCTACGTGTCTCGTTTTTTATGGCAAGCGAGTGCACAAATAACGATGAAGAATACAAAAGTTAGATTACGTACTACAGCAGGAGAGACAGTGGCTACACTGCTTAACTTAGCACTGGAATATATGATTCGAAAAATAAACAAATCAAGAAATATTTAGAAGCAAAAAAGTACGCAGATATTGGGTTATGCGGATGACATAGAGATCACAGCGGGAAACAGAAAAACAATTGAACAAATACATATGGAAATAGAAATGGAGGGGAGAATAGTAGGGCTGAAAAACAAATACAAAAGACGAAATTTATGAAAATAGGTGAGGAGACAGGACACGCGGTAAGTATGGGGGAGAATGAGGATGCAAGTAACTAAAAAATCCAAGCAGCAAATAGAGCTTATAATACGAAGAAAGATTATTACAGAACAAAACTATATTCAAAAAGTTAAAAATAAAATTATATAAAACAGTAATAAGACTCATTATAACATACGCTTTGAACGTCATTGTCGTTTATACAAAAGGAACAGAGAGCACTGCAGGTCCAGGCAAGAAAAATCATGTAGACTGTAGGTACTGGGAACTGCTAAAATTAATTAAAATTGCTGTAGAAGAATAGCAAAAGCAAAAATCTTGGAAGCACTAGGAAAACACTAGATCACTTTCACCCACAGGACACCAAACACTTGGATAAATGCCAACGCGTTTCGACAGCAATGCTGTCATTATCAAGGCGATAATAAAACTACTAAAACTGAGTTTTATTAGATTTCGTTTGTGTGTGTTTGTGCGTAATTTGTGCAAAAGTTATAATAATTTAAAATTTTCGACAACCTTTTGTATATTTTGATAGAAATACAATTAAAGTTGAAGAAACTTTGAATAAAGTTCGAAGAAATATGCAATAACAATATTTTCAGATAATTAATCTGTTGTTTTTTTGTTAATTAAATTTAATAAGTTTTGAAGCGATTGGAAGCGCCTTCATATTTTTCTTTCGATTTCGTTGGTAGCAACTTAATGAAGCGATGTATCCTGTATTTACCAGTTTGGCAGCAGTAGCAGCTGGGAAATATTATTAAAGTGTAATCATAACACACTTTCATTCATTCATTCATTACCAATTGGGTAGACAGCTTTCTGTCTGGGCTCTTGAGCTAGATGCTCATTGTACCAACCCCATTAGATCTCTCACTTCCACTCAAGCATCCTAGTATCCTCTATGAACCCCAGTATCCTGCTCAGTGGAAGCTTGAGAACCTTCGAGGGCTCAAGTAAGTCCTCCCCGAAATATTTCCGCCTGAGTTCCCTCAGTTCCTTGCATGAGCAGATTACATGTAGACCCGTTTCCACCTGCACTTCGCATCTTCTACGCCATGGTTCACTTACTCGACCTGTGTTGTATAGATACTTTCTCAGGGGGCAATGTCCGGTCACCAACCCAGTGATGATCTTAATTTCCTTTTTACTGCGTCCTAGTAGGTTATCAGAGAACTTAGTTTCCCCATCCCCTATTACAGTCGACCTCCATTTCTTAATCTTCTCTTTGTCTAACCAGGACCAGATCTCCCTCATAGCGGAATCGTTAGTGATACCGCATGCGGGTTCTGGTCCTATGAAGTGCTTTTAAGAGCCCTTCCTGGCTAATTCGTCAGCTATTGTATTCCCCTTAATGTCCTCATGTCCGGGCACCCAAACTAAGGAAACCTCCTATCCTGTGCCAAAATATTAACAGATCGTTTACATTCCCCAACTAGTTTCGACCTAGTGGTAGGGTTCGCTATTGCTCTGATAGCAGCCTGGCTATCAGTCATTATATTTATTTTCCTATTCTTGCAGCCTCCCTCTGCAGTAATTCCCGCACAGGCTGCAACAGCAAAAACCTCTGCCTGGAAAACTGTAGTGTGCTTACCCAGGCTTAGCGATATCATCTGTTCTGGGTTATCACAGCAAATGCCGGCTCCTGTATCCCTACTGGATTTAGATCCGTCCGTGCACCAGTTGTCAGGAGCAGTGAAGTCCCTCCGTACCTGGCCTCTCTTCGGTATAGATATTTCCACCTTTTCAGTGAAGATAATTTTAGGTGCCATACTGTCCGTCAGCATTCGTAGCAAAGGCTCGTCCAGCATCGTTCCCGTAGTGTCGGTGTGCCCTCTAGTTCTAGTGCTAGGGTGCCACAAATTGTTTGTCTTCGGTCTAAGAATCGCCGCCATAGCCTCCGCTTTGACAAAAAGTTCCAGCGGGGGGAGGCCCACAATGGTCTCCATGGAAGCGGTTCCTGTACTGTTCATTGCGCCGGTGACTCCCAGCAGTTCCCAGCAGTTATCATTTTATAGCCTTCTTTATGTGTGCCCAAGAATATTTAAAATTTTCGGCATGCTTTATGCAAGCATTCCTCAAAGAATATTCCAAATCTCTTAAATTGCCTATACTATACATGTCAATGAAAACATCGTGTACACAGTCAACCATACTTTTTTGGTTAACCATATTTTGACTATTCTATAGCCATGCATTGTTTATATTAAATTTGACATACATTCATATGTACGAAAAGTTTTAATATATTTTTGCTAGAAACTATAGGTACATAAAATGCCGAACAGATGCAGTAGCAACGCTTGACAACGCTGCATTGACACCAACATTGAAAAAGACCGACTCACAATGTGCAAAGCAGTTATTTTCTGACACTTATAGTGAATACCTAACCTTTAATATATCTTAAGGGATTTTTTCAAAACTACACTCTGATACGATGAATATACACATAATAATAATAATAATAATAATAATAATAATAATACTGTCTTTATTTCCCACAGAATACAAAGTAAATACAGTATAATAATTATAATATAATTATTACACTAAGTCACTATTACCTACAGGACACCAAACACTTGGGTAATTGCCATAACTTTCCGACAGACTGAAATATCTAGAATAATAACCAAAACATGAAGGTAAACAGAAGGTAAATAAATCACATTAATTCTGTTAAATTCAGTAAAGAGGACTTGCCGATCAAGCAATAGTATGCGTTCTTTGCTCTATGACGATTTAATGACGTAATACACGTACAGGGTTGCTACTGCACCTAATCGCCGTTTCAGGTACATACATACATATAATACATTATTCTATAGCATTTGTATAACCAATGAAAATTTAATTAATAATTTGTTTAAGGTTCATGTATAGGGCCTTCCGGTAAACCTATTAGATAACCATTCACTGGTGTTCGCCAATAATTCTCCTCATTATACAGCTGCTTCTGCAGCAGTAGTCACGTCAAGTAATTTAGGTTTTGCAGCCTTCGCAGCTGTATACAAAATAAAATAAATTATGTCAAGAATTCGTCACTAAATATTGTACGGTTGTTTGTAGAAATAAGAAGGTTAAAACTTTAATATCAAGATTAACTCTTATGCAACTATGTTTTGCAGTAATGTACATATATTTTATTTAATAACTATATACAAACATACACATATTTTTGTTTGGGCAACTTCCGTTACAGATCGAGGGGAGGTTGAAGTCTTCACACTTTTTGTAGCACTATTTATGACCATTAGGCCGATATTCCTGTCAATACGGAATTTGCTTCATTACGTTAACGACAGCATTTGTTTATATAAATGGTATCAATTTTGGAATGTAACAAGTATAAACAATGATTTTGCTTATTAACAGAAATTTCATTTACGAATTCGTCCAAAATTTAGAGGTATTCGAACCGAGACTTCTCAGAAACTCATTCATAACAATTAACAGCAAATTAGATTCCGGATAGACGCAGATAACTCTGCAAATGTACCTTCATTAAAAAGGTAGACATTTCGTCCTGACAGATTAGAATCTATTACATTACTGATTCGTAATTTATGGCTGAATATTTAATTAAAAAAATTTCAGTAAACACTCTGATGTAATTTATCGCTCCTTCTTTTCTGTTACAGTTGCAGTCGTCGTGGCATTCTTCATTTGTTGGGCGCCCTTCCATGCCCAACGCCTGCTGGCTATTTATGGACAGCCTACAACAGCCAATATGATTGCTGCTTTTAGGATACTGACGTATATTAGCGGTATATTGTACTTTCTATCGACAACGATAAATCCACTCCTGTATCACATAATGTCGCATAGATTTCGTGAAGCTTTTAAGGTAATTTTTTCGACTTTCATTTAGGTAAAAATACATTTCCT
Source organism: Popillia japonica (assembly GCA_004785975.1). NCBI lineage: Eukaryota > Metazoa > Arthropoda > Insecta > Coleoptera > Scarabaeidae > Popillia > Popillia japonica. The sequence goes on from SMLS01063585.1 coordinate 10,958, forward strand.
TTTATTTGAATTAGGCCGAAAGTTATAAGTGATATCAAGTTTAAGCATCGCCAGTGTCATTATGATATTTGGATAGACTTAATCACTTCGCCAATAATAATTTGGTGTATTACGTAGTAGTAGAAAGTTTTAAAATGTCAGCGTTCACGTGGGAAGACATTTATTATTGGATTTAAGATATGTTCAGTCGTTAAAGAAAATGAAAATAAAGTTAAAGCTTTTACTATCCAAATAAGTAACAGCTACATATATTGCCATCATACAACAATGAATAGCACACGTAATTTGAAAGAATTGGGATAGAACTAGATGTAAACAGTGAATGATGATTTGATTGCGGCATTGTGTTAATTACTACAACTGTTGGTAACAAATACGAGCTATGAACTAGAGTAAGAGGGGTTTGGAATACGATTCCCAATGCAATATTCAAATTCTCTCTAAACTAGTCCGCAGTTCGTTTTTGTTAGCAGCATCTTAGAGATTCCGAGCAGACCATGGCAAAAAATAATGTTCTTGTCGTTCAAGAAAACTAACACTATACGGCCGACATCTATTTGCACAATCTTGGCCATTACTAGTAGCATTTTAAACAATAATCTCCAGTGTAGGCATTGTTTGTAACGCTTTTATGGCCCACTTCTGGTAAAGTTTTCCAGGATGACTTTAAACACAAATATGGCAATCATGGTCAAATGGTTATAATTACAGTATTAGTTCTTCACATTATGCTAAGTAACCAACACAGTGTTTTGGTATTAGTGGTAGCTAAAATAATGGGTGGTCCGCTAGGAATATGGACGATTATGTAAGTACTTATTAAAGTTTACATATGGGTGGTCGCAAACCGATCTAGGATGATGCTTATAAGATCTCCTGCGGGAGTTAATAACTAAGCGGTCTAAAGAAGCTGAAAAAGTAGTTTGCTGATCTTCAATTCACCATATTGGCTTTACTGTGCTTGTATTTTGGTCTATCAGACATAAAATGTTGGGTATTCCTGTACAATTCTCACATAGAGTTTTATGTTACCCCATTCAAACTCTAGGAATACAGAGGCAGTGATCCAATGAGTAGGAGTGAAATATAGTGTCGAAAAAATTATCAAGAAAAGGTAGAAAGAGATAATATATTTAAAATTATTAAATTAAAAATAAATACTTAGACATTTTTTGGAGAAATACAAAAAATGAAATTACTTAATAACTGATTCAAAGAGTCCTCCAAGCTGCAATTCGCAATAACTTAACTGGTTATAAAATTTCTCTGTGCATTAGCCAGCATTTCAACAGGAATGGTGTTACATACTTCTTCTATTTTATTGCGCAGCTCGTCTAATGTTTGAGGCTTTTCGTGAGGATGTCTAAAGATTGTTTTTTTTAAATAACGCCACAAGAAGAAGTCGTTCGACGTTAAATCGGGGGATCGAGGTGGCCAAACTATACCTCACATACTAATGACACGGTCAGGAAAATTAACGTTAAGAAATTGTTTAACTACCCTGGTGTTGTGACCCGGGCACTCATATTGTTGTAGCCAATTATTCCTCCAGATGACCAGTTATATTACCTACGGCAAGGATATCGTCATTTTCAAGGAGTTGTAGGCACCTTTCGCCATTTAGATTACCGTTTATAAAAATGCTTCATTTGATCACCAAGACAGACATTCAGTTTTCTACGATACTGTGTTCTGGTGGCTACAGTTAGGTACCTGTTTCCTTGGGACCAATATCGGACGACAGACGGATTAGGGCAAGTGTGAGGTGGAAACGATGATTTGTCCGTAAACAAAATATTTTGCAAAAGAATTTTGTTCCTGTTACATGTTTCTCTCATAGTTTCGCAAAATTCGAAACGTCTTGCATGATTTTCTGTGAAAATTTCTTGACTTTTATTTAATTTGAAACATTTATATTTATTTCTTCTTAAAATATTCCTAACTGTAGTCTTTGAAATATCTATAACTTCCGAAATTTGACGGCTCGAGCATGGTTTATTACCTACAACTAAAGCACATACTTTGAGCTCTCTCTCTACTCTCTCGACAGAATGTGATAATTCTCCTCGATTGCCCTTACTATTTAATATTGTTTGGTTAGTAGGGACTAGTCGATTATGGACAAAAAGACGAAACGCCCAATAACCTCTTCCGCACTCCCAGATGAGTAATACCATTTAATCATACTGAAACGCTCCTATTTTGTGTAACTCGACATTTTAAATATTTTAATAAAGGTAATATCGTCTATAGAAATTACATGGAGACAACAAGAAACACAAAAAAACAATAACAGTAGTAACAAACATCAATGGAGTTCTAACAGAGAATCAACACTATCGCTTCCGAATTTCTGAGTGAACTGGTACTTGATGTACCAGATGAATATGACTCTGATAGTCATATTCATCGTCACGTAATCGGTTTGGCAACGACAGTATTGTAGGTACTCTGAGGTTGAATGAAGAATTGACGACCTGAATTATCCGCGAATTCGTTTGCAATTGCAACGTTTTATATAAAATTATTGGACCTGTAAGCTATCTTATGGTCTGAGCTTTATTACTACCTTCTTTCTAACAATTGCAACACTTTTAGTCCGCAGTTTCTAAAATAATAGTTACCTACGTTAAAAGAAGGTTCTTAGACTGACTGCAAAATTATATTTGCATGGATTCGCTTGGTTATCCTCTGTTTCAATTATTTTTTCGACGGTATTTTGCGAACTCATTAAAATTGCACAAGGCATCTATGTACATATATATTTAACGTCTTACTTGAAATTAGTCGAATATGTACTTACAATTACGTAGGTGCATAAGATAAAATCAGAATCGTCCACGGTTCCAATCTTTTTCGGTTTTTGACTTCGTAATGTATAAAATATAAAAACTAAAATAAAATAAATACAAAAATAAATACAAATAAATAAAATACAATGATTTTCCTATTCAGTTTGAGCTTCCAAGTTATTAGATTTTTATTACGGTGATGTCTTCTATTACGCTATATGGGGGAACGCAATTTGTTATTAATTAACATCGTATGTGGCCTACCGTAGCCAGATTATACAAGTTTTGTATAACTCACCATTTACATTTTTTTATAAAGTTGAATTTTGTGTAGAATACAGTTATTAAATTTTATGTTCTTTCTCGATGTTTTCAGTAATATAAGTTTCAACGGCACACTTTACACTATTTTGCTTACCTATTTATAAGATTAGTGAGATCGGTGCACCTTAATATATTTAAACGTTTTTAAGCCCACTTGAAACAGAATTTTACAAAAAATTGAAATGTGTGTAGTAGAAAGTTTTGTAGTTAAATTTTCTTTAAAATTCCAAACTGAACGATTTGTCGCAACTTTTATAATATTAAAGCCCATAAATAACTACGAGAAAATCGTGAAAGATGGAACTTGGTATCTTTCTCTGTTACGAAGTTATAGCCATGAGATATCTGCGAAAAATAAATCTGTTTCTGCGAGTAAGTAATTCTTTTATTTTTCTTTTAAGGAAGTGCATAAGTAATGTATAATTCCCTTTTAATGAGATTTTTAATGTAGGGCTCCATAAATCAATACATTCATTATATTGTTAATAATACAATAAAACAACTGGCTATTTTTGAATATACATACATATGTATATTATATATATTGAATTCTCTTTCTAATATTTTCAAATTTCCTTGCAAACCATTGTTTGTGTCGAAAATAACATTGCTTACTACTGTATAAAACATTTAGTGTTAGTTATTCTCAATGAGCACTACAAAAATAATTAGCATAATTTGTATTGGTTGATCAAAGCCTCAAATTAAAAGAAAAAACTTCATATCTTCTGTTTTTAGACCAATTCTAATCTATTTTAATGAAAGCAATCCCTAAAAGAAAAGTGAATAAATAATAAAAAGTGAATAATATTTATTCATATATTAAACTACCGTAAATTGAGGTTACTTTACTCCTTGAGGGGATACTTTGCTCCAGAAGTGAGAAAACATTATTGCCATCTTGTAAGGAGTACGTATAATTATAACATAAAGTAATGTATTCCGCTTTAAAGATTATTATTTTAACTTGTATACAATGAACTAGACTAACAGATTTCTTTGTATAGAACCCGTTTACACGGTGTATAAGAACTGTTGTTTAATATAATACTCATTTCCCTATTAGGATACTTTATCCAACTTCGATAAATGTACTTAAAACCATGGTCATCTGTGTTGTGGAAAAGTAACCTAGCCAATAGGAAACTTTGCTCCACTTTTTGAAAAAAAATTAAACCTTACTGCATTATTTATCAAACAAGTTCCATTATACATATGTTCTACTAGTTCTCTTATATAAGTACCATGCGGCAAAAACCGCTATCATTACTTTTTCAATTTATTTTCATTGAGTTCTTAAAATTACTCCTAAAAGTGGAGCAAAGTAACTTCAAATTACGGTACATCTCTTAGCAGTGCAGTTGAAACAATTTGAAAAACTATTTTCAATTTTATTGTTGCCACAATGCGTAATTGCTTTAGGTTTGTGCGATATAGTTCCAAAGTTTCTGTAGCACTAGCAGTCCAAAAATAATACAAAAAATACCTGTTTTTCCTGGTTGTTTCGGATGGTTCCAAAGGTTTGCAAAATGTTAAACAAACAGTTGAAGAAAAAGACACAATATTCATTTGTTCCTTCATTCTGGTTTTGGCTTCTTCAATTATTTCATGAAATGACCATAGTAGTAAGCCAAAATTTTGGGACAACATAGAAAAATCTTAGAATAGTCTGGAACAGTTGCCAATATTTTGATTTTTAGGGAAGCGAGACCAGCAAAATTTTGTTTTTTTTTTATTATGTCGACAAACATAATAGAATGTCAAGATTTAGCAAACTAAATGGTTAGTCAATCAAATCTCTTTTTTTAACCGATTGCGGTGAGAAACATCAGAATACACGAATTTGCTTACCGGAATGCGGTGGAGAACTATCTTGTTGATACACGATATGTCGGTATAAGATACGCAGATTTGTTGGAGCTCTCATACTTTTGGCACAATTTGATTTTGTAATAGTTTCAAGTAACCAACACCATGTCAAAGGAAAGGTCCAATAACGTTTCCGTTTTAATACTTCGAAATTTTCTGAAACTTGTGTGTTTCCCAGTTGACTTGCAGATTAGGGGTGTTTCCGTACAGTTATGTCTTTAGCTTTTTACAACAGTTTGAACTCTGAAATGGAAACCGAGCAATGTCTTTTGGCGAGGACAGTAACGTGCCGGCTCATTGAACTTGAAAATTATCTGTAAGTGATTCGTTTATGCTTCGTTGGTGCCCATTTGTACTGCAAATAAAATAAAACCGGCAAACCGTTAAGATTAACAAAACTTAATAATTTGCCACAATTGGATTCAAAAATTTCACTTGATTTTGCTCGCTATATTAACATAAGGGATATGCGTTCATTCCTTTGTTGTCAGTTTTGGGAACGCGAACATTTTGGCTCTAGCAAGTCTAGGTGCAACCTAGTTTGAGGTTTTTTGGTCATAGGATCTTTTAATTAATTTTGTCATATCTGCTCGCTCTCGCATGGCATTCAGGGTGGCCTGTATTAATGTGCGGTCACTCTCTCCCAAGGTAGTGGAAGTTCTAATAACTCCGTTAATAATAATAAAAACAGAAAAATTTGATTTTCGGCGTTAATGAGCAAAGACGAAGCACAAATGAAGAACACATAGGATACCTACCCACCTAGGCCCCCATAGCCCACCTAGGTGGGCTGGCATGAAAGTATGAAAATATGACAAAATTTTTATTTGAAACAAGTGGAAAGGGAGTACAAACAAATAGCCTATAAGACATTTTGAAATTCAGTTATGTTCTGCTAAAAAAAGCGCTATAACTCAGTTAATTTGAGATTTATATACGGCAAAATCAGTATACAGAAGCACAAACAAATCACTTATCATAGGTTTATAAATTAGTTGCGTTGATTAGTTGGGATACAAATAGGACAAACACAACAATCGAAATCAATAACCGTAATCGTAATAAAACAATTTAATGCGCAAAAATAACTTAGTATGTAGCAATGTAACAACAGTGTAAGTAAGAAAAACAGAAAGTTACAAAACAGAAAAAAATAATATGCAATAAACTAGTAAAACAATATTTGTATGTATATTCAGTATTGAAAAGTAAATGAAAAAAGAAAATATAGAAGAAAAGACGATAAACGTGGCGAAGTTAGTGGCAGTAATTCAATCAAAATATATTAGCCAACCGATTGGCTTTAATTTCTTGCTTGAATGAACGAAACGAGTTGTTAAATATATCGCCCGAATCATGGTTTGCATTGTAACTATAGGGGTCGCAACGCGGGGTGGTTCTTATGTGAGCTGGTTTTAGTCAATGATGGTCTGAAAAGCGTTGTACTACGAATTTAGAATGCTGGCACAAGTTAATTGACCCAAGAATCTCTGGGGTATCGATCAGGCCATTATGAATTTTAAACAAACATTTCAGATCTGTATATATTTACGATTTTTTAAGGATGCAAAATTAAATCTAACTAGCGAAGCAACGTAGCTGTAACAGGGCATATTGTATTTCGTTAGAAAGTAATTTCAGATAACAGTAGTGTAATTAAGTAATGCAAATGTTTAGGTAAGTATACTACAAATAAAACAATCAAACTACAGAGCTTACATGTGTGAGGCTTCTTCGAATATTCAACAAAAGCCAGAGGTCGTAATAAAACCGATACGATGATTCAACAGTAATTTACTGTCAAAAATCACATCAGAATTCTTAATATGAGACACATATTCCTACGCATGAGTTTCGAACAAACGTGTAATTCTAAATTATTCGATTCGTGTTATTGTAGTTTAGTAATAATTAATTTCCAATAGAGTACCTAGTTATGTAAGCGAAATAAATAGGTTGAACTAATCGGATGATGTATTAATCTCATAGGTTTTCTAATTGTCGGCACATCTCTTGGAACAACTATAGAATGGGCTTACACAATTAATGCTATTTTTTTTTTAATAATTGAGTTTTTGAAGTTTGAATTCTGTAAAACTTTGTGTATTATT
>SMLS01063588.1:0-23340 GCA_004785975.1 Popillia japonica
AAAAAGTGGAAAAACTATCAGGAAAATAAGATAAGTTTAAAAAGATCATAAAAATACATATACTAAATATTACTAGGAAATGAGAAATTGATTATATGACAAACTAACAGAATGGTGGCCTGTATATTCACCAGTATGGGGTTTAGACCGCAAAATACATGAGAGTATTTGAGAGCGCTTGAGAATAACTTCCATCTGGCAAATTACAGCCTTCACGTGCTATATAGGAAAGAGGATTGCTAGATACAACGTGGGACAACGCAAATTAGTCCTAGCACTTGAAAGGACAGATTGCATTTTAGTAAGGGGTGGCAGGCATAAAGAACATCTAACTATTAATGTGGAAGGAGTGAAAATTGCTTCCAGGAAGTGCCTTAAGTATCTAGATATTTCTTTTCAAAGAGAGGAACTGCTTTGGACACTACATTCAGATGGAAACCAAAAATAAAGCCCAATTAGCCAGAAAATCGTAATATTGATGGTCATATGCAGCATACTACTGTATAGAATAAACCATTTTGGTATGTTTGGGATGTGGAATTCCATAGCTCTCTTTTTAGGTGCTATGGGAAAATGGTTTAGCATGGCATCCTTATGTGGAACATCATGTGCACTTTCTTAAAAATAAAAAAAAGGAAGATGTCTAAATGATTTTTCCTCTAAAAAAAGTGAGATAATAATAATAATAATAATAATAATAATAATAGTAATTTATTTTCGTCATTGACAAAAAAATCCAAACAAACATGTAAATAACACAAAAATATAGATATGGCGTTGATCTAGTTTTGCAAAAAAATTGAAAAACATTCTGTAGTTCGAGAACAACAAGAAGCAGCTGATTTTAGTCTGATTCCTTAGAATCTTAAAGAACATGCGGAAATTGGATAATACATACAGAGCACCCATATGAATGGATATAGGTACTAAATATGTACCTATTCTATAATATATAATACTGAAGAACAGTATACATTAGCTTTTGAATAAAGCTGACACGACTTCCTAATTACATGGTGGTGAAGGGAGAATGTAGAATTGCGTTGCGAAGAAACGACAGCCATGAAAGCATTACTTTATAACTATAATGTAGCATATTATATACCTGTGGAAGTAGGTGTATATTCAAATTTCTGTTATAGATCTAAGCATGTGTATTCGAAGATTAAAATAGAATGAATGGTTATTTTACACTACGTTATTCTAGTCGAATTATTCTGAAAAAACTAACGAATCTACATACATATATTTGAGTCATCTATTCTTTCCTCGTTTCATCGAATATCCAATACCTTTTCCGATAAAATAGCTACAACTTTTCGAGTTCTATATTCTAATACACTACATAACTGTTATAATGATAGAGTGAACACGTCGCACACATACATAACATATCAGACACAAAACTCTCAATTCGGGACCGCTTTTTTTCTTATAAAAGGTACCGTTTGTTTAATGGAATGTCACATGTGATAAAGTATATCAAAATGTATTAGTAGATATATAATATAGGTGCATTGAACTTGCTGCTCTCCTCCTCGTCTCATCTCGTTTTACTTTTTTCTCTTCCTTTTCTTCTTCTCCCTGCGCTTGGTCTACTTCTTCTCGTTTATACATCCTTCTACTTTCGTCAATAATGGGTGATTCATAGCCGGTGGGCACACAACACAATCCGCTTTCTTGAAATTTACATGTGTATATGTGCACGTATGTGTACATATGTAGAGATAAATAAATGTTAATAAGCATTGCAAGTACTGTGATGACGACATTGCGCCGCAGTTATCTAAAATTACACTCTATTATGGTACGCGTACAGCAGCGACTTCAAGTTTTGGCCTGGATATTTTGTATCTTTTCTCTAATTGCGGATATAAGTATGTATAGGTTATATAAGTACATATCTCCTTCTGAATCGCCTGTATGCAATACTAATGCAATATATAATAAATAAATACATACGTCCGCAAGCAAACTACAAATATTTGTTGACATAACTAATGTTTATTAAAATATAACGATTGCGATATGTGCGTTGAAGTTTTTAGGGTGGTGTTGCTTAGAAAACTTCTCCCTGTTACTGTTCATGCTTCTCGTCAAGTGAAAACTTTTCTTCGCGTTAACACCCGAAAGACTTGAATACAGTGAATAATGATCGTGAAAATCTACGCTCAACTATTGGACGTCTCTTCAGGGAGGAAGCCTACTTGAAGACCAGGAAACTGGATCAACTATGTGAGAATAAGAACTGGCTACTCGCTTCCCTAGCATTTATTTGACTTTGCCGAGACCAAAAGCTTACATCAACATCGGTTGCCACAAAAACTTTCTTACAAGCCAACACCCAAACGATTTCAGGCAGTGAATAATCGTCGTGAAAATCTACCTCAACTACTTACGACGCGTATCTGTCAAAATTTTTTAAAAAATGTCATTTTCTCAGAATAGCTACCTGGCGCCCAAAGTTCAGGAGATATACAGAGTGGCCCAAAAGTCGCGCAACGTCAAAATGAAGAAGAGGTCAAGTCGAATGGCCTCTGAGATCTCCGGACGTAACCCCCCTAGATTTCGGTATTTCATCATCAGTTGCCGGATATCGAGACCATGAAAAATGTTATAACCGAAGAAGTCCCAAACTCAATTATGATAAACAATTACTTCGGCGAATTTGTAAAGCGATTAAAAAGCGATGTCTGAGATGCATTGAAGAAGGTGGAGGACACTTCAAACATGAGCTGTGATCTTAAAGAGTCATTTTTCTTTCCGCGGTTCAAACATATTTGTATTATTTTTATTATAGAAGAATAAATTTTGTATTTTTGCTACACAATTTCATTTTATTTTCATTCAGTTGCACGAGTTTTGGGCCACTCTGCATTTTGAATTCATTCCTATATATGACTTATATGACTGGAGGAGTCAAGGAGGTTTCTTTTGTGTTTCTTGTTATAAAGAAACTTCGAAAAATTAATTTGTACTTTTTCAATCAACTTTTAGTCTTTTATGGTCATCGGACACCAAACCGTCGGGGCATCCTCAATAACGTACAGCCGCATTATAAGAGGTAATGAGTGCATAAGGAGACGAAAAATCCGTTGCATTACGCTTGATAAAGTCTAATATCCTGAATGCATCATTGATAACTTTACTTAGAAAGTAAGACAACTATCAAAAGTAACACCTAGGTTTATGTCTGATGACTTCCTTCCTACCAGCCACACTGCAATCAAAAGTAATTGGATTCCTCTTTCTATTGAAGCTAATTATTGAACATTTCTTAAAATTAGAGAGTTACTTATACACCAATTGGACATATTATCAAGGTCCTTTTGCAAAACCAAGCAGTCAGCGTCGGAATCAATTTTTTTGTAAACTTTACAATCATCCGCAAATAGTAGTAACTTAGAATCTTTTACATGAATAAGAATATCATTTATGAACATCATGGATAATAAGGGACCCAAATTACTCCCCTGCGGAACACTCGACACGGCCTGAAACGGGTACGAGTAAGCCCCGCTGTAGAATAGGAACTGTCGCCTGTTATCTGATATGACGCAAAAAAATTTACCAACTTGCTTCACAATTCAAATGCACCCAATTTCTTTAACTCTATCTAACGATTTGACAGAACCTCTGCATATTTTTCAAGAGCTATTCAGGACTTTGTCAAAGGAAAGATCTTATTGTGAATAACATTTTCAACAATGTTCGAAACAAAAAGACAAAATGGAAATCGTGCGATAGTTGGACACGTCATGAACATCTTCACATTTAAATATAAAAATAACTTTTAGTCAATTTCCATCCATCAGGGAAAATCCCGTTCTGAAATGACATGTTAAATATGTATATGTTTTAATGGGCACAACAGAAATTGACAACAACCCATATACTTTCATATTTACTGGAATGTCATCTCGACCAACAGATTTCGTCACTTTTAATGTTTTGATTGCTAATTACATGATCATTGTCGATCTCACCAATAAGGATATCGCCACTAGTCTCTGCTTGTCTCTGCTGTCTCGCCACTTTGAAAGGGTATGTGAATCGCCAAGATTGTCGCATTTGGGATAGTGAGAATCCACATTCTATTCAAGGAAAACCATTGCACTGTTTGGTGTGCATTGTGGATTGCAGGAATCATTGGTCCGTATTTTTTTTGAGAGGACGAAGCCGGTAGCGCTGTTACAGTCAACGATATGCGCTATCGGCAGATGCTAAACAACTTTGTCTTCCATGAAATTAACGATTTTAACTTAGATGATATGTGGTTTCAACAAGATGGAGCCACATCTCACATAGCACGAGAAACAGCCACTTTACTTCAAACCAAATTTTCTGGTCATGTTATCTCTCAGGGACTAGACTTTTTCCTCTAGGGTTATTTGAAGGACAGGGTCTATGTCAACAAATCCGCTACGATTCCAGAGCTAAGGCAGAACATCAGACGTGCAATTACTGCAATCGAACCGCATTTATTGGAACTTTTTATGGAAAACTTCGCTAAAAGAGTGGTGTCCTGTCAGCATAGTCGTGGAGGGCATTTGAACGACATCATGTTTCATACATAATTTACACTATTAACAATAAATTTCGGATTTTTCAAATATCTTGTGTTTTATTCAAAGAACAAATACTAAAGTCGAATCTGGATCATCCTTTATTTAAACATCTATTTTTCGGATTTAGCAACTTTATTTTTGTTTTTGACGAGTTGTATATGTATATGTACTTATCTAAAGAAAATTGGATTCAACTCATAAATTAATAAAATCACAGAAAGTATCTGTTTAATGTTTCAGATTCCAGCTAGTTTAATCCCTCTACTCTAATTAGACCTCTTCGCATCTACCTATTATTCAACTGATATTTCCTTACCGTGTCTCGCATCCGGTAATAGTGGCTGACCCTTTCCGGTCGCCGACAGGGCGGTATAGGGCCGCTTTGCGCCGAACGGGGTGCTAAAGTTTCGTACCCGGTCGCACGATTCCACGCTTAATAATTCAATATATGCGCGGACATATGATGGACAGCAAATTATTAGTTATTGGCAAATTATGGCCGTACCGTAGGACGGTCTGTGCGCCTGTCTGTCAAATTCATACGCCTACCGTAGCCTGGATAGCGGTCGGCCAACCCTCTATCCTTGCTTCACTGTCGGCTATCCTGGCCGTTGCACACAAACAAACCCCCTTTTGCAATGATTGTGAATATTTGTATTTTCCGATAAAATACCGTACCTGAATGTTGAGCACTTAGAAGGGGTAATTTATTGATGAAGTCGTTGAAATTGAATTTAAACGGCACATAAGCAACTAAATATATGTAGGGTTTTAAAATTTATATTGACGTTTTAAGTGTAAAGGCCACTTATACCATACTAGATTCATACTATTTTCTGGAAACTAGAAAAAATAGAAAAAGTATCATGTAAAGGTCACTTTACACCAAACTATACTAGATGCTATACTATTTTAAAAACTGGATCCTCTCCTATTTCCGTTTCTAAATTAATATTAGAACATGCGTAGAAGTACGTTTGGCAGATTGGCCAACATCGGAAAATAAATACAAGTTCAGTATATTATTGGAAGCGAAGCTAGGTTATGTTGGTCAAGTTGGTAGAACATTAAAAGCTGTTTAATAGCGCCATCACGTATTGATTTGTTGTACTCTCACCTAAAAAAGTATTTAGAAAATCCTAGAATAGAATCTAGTATAGAAAAAGCATGGTGTAAAGTGGCCTTAACATATTGGGCTATCAGAACCTGGAACATACCCCAGCCGGCGTAATAAAATATGTTACTCAAGTTAAAAAAAAACTTCTTATAAGAGAGCTTAGAAAAGTATGTTGTGAGAGCTCTCCATAACTAAATATTTCGTACTAGACACTTAAGTAAAACCTAGGTCTACGTTTGCTTTATATTTACAGATGATTGATGACCAAGACAGCTACAAAAATTCCTAATACAAACTCAACCATTTGCAATGATAGAGCGTTCGACAACGTTCTCACAGTATCCTTATCACCATCTCAATGACGTAATTTGAAAAGGATACCTTCTTGTTTGTTATTTTAAACCTAATAGACGTTGGCTCTAGGTACTCATAATTTCATTCCAGTTTTCTCCCAGAGAACATATACATACATACATAGGCCTATTGAATGCTAAATGTAACATAGCTTATTTCAAGTGTAATTGAATTTAAACTCAATTATGGTCAGTAACGACCACTTGCTACAACTTACCACTATAGTGTAAGAAAGTGCAAAGAAAATAATTCAGTTAATACTTAATATTGTGCAAACGTTGGCTGAAAAGTAGCTGTTTATAAGAGCCACCAAACTATCAGTTATATAACATTTGAATGAAAATGGAATACAATGAACAGTATATGTAAATACATGTTTGTAATTATGGCAGACAATATGAAAATACACCATCAAAGAGTTGAAATTGATTACACACCATATCAGAGAAGACTTTGACAGTTTCGATGGGTAGAATAAACAATTGCATAGAGTGGCATGCAATGGCTTGCTTAATTAGTAAAGAGCTTATAAATTGCCTTTGATAATGGTTTACCAACATGACTAGAAGAGCATAAACATGTATTTAAAAAGGAGTATATAGATGAATTGCTTTAGATATTATAGAGCAAAGCAATGACAGAAATGATTTGCAATAATTTCCTTTCCGGCAGATTTTCTCCATAGATCTTTTCTGGATTCACTGTAATATTTGGAGCAGCTAACGTTTAGAGAGCATGTAAACCATATACTACAGCATGTTCATGCGAAGCATATGTAATTGTTTTTCTCGACATCAACCATCTTATATTTCTCATTTATGGAGGTGGCATCTTTGAGAATAATTACAGTCTTTGGCTTTTTAATTGGACGGTTACTCTTCTGGAGCATCCCTTTAAGTAAGTTTCCGTATTGCATAATAGGACAAGGATACTTCAACATTCCCAGAATACCTATGTAAGCTTGTATAGTATGCTTACGGTTTCTCTCTCAGCATAATAAATGTGAATGCCAACAATACATCCCTTTTTTTCCAACAATACAATTCAACTGCAAAACACATGTATTATGAAAGGACAAAGAAAGAATGTATTCGTACAGATTCAATAGGATTCTACTTAAATCTCCTGTTGGTGACATCATTTAGGCAATTGCAGTGGTACGAATTAAACAGTTACATATGGTTTGCACTGGTTTGGATTGAACACTGGGTACTGGTCAGGTCTTTACATCATCTCCTTAACACCGCGATCCATGGCTTTGTGTATTATTCGTAGTGAATTTCTTTATGTAAAGAGATTAGTCTCCTTTACTAGGTTTAATTAAGCCTGTATACAAAATTACCTTTCGGTAGACTTGTTAGTAGGTTAGTTGCTCCAAGCAATGATAATCTCCGCTGATCCAATGCATCTCATTCAAATACAACGTAGTAGGTTGTTTTATCCTCTTCATTGCAGTCTGGGTTTATCGTTAGAGATGCCAATTGTATGCAGGTGTTCCCTTAGATAGTCGTGTCCTGTTAGCAGACTCTTCACTGTTCTAGGCTGTACTCGGTAAGAGCCAGCACATCTGCTGCTAATGCTGGGATAGCTGCCCCATCGTCTATTTGCTGTGTAACTCGCCTTCAACATTGTTCCAGTGTACCTGATGAATTTTTGTAATCCATTCTGGTGCAGTAAACATTGTTGCAGAGCTTTTTCTTGCCAGCTTGTTTGTCAATTCAATGCCTGGTTTACCCTTATGCTCCAGCATTCACACCAAAGTAACTTTGTTATGTTTGGACAGACTTCTTAGCATGCTTAGGCAATCACAACTTAGTATCTGTTACGATGGGTATGGTACGAACATTTTTATCAACCAGACGTGTTATAAAAATAGTAAACAATATAAAGCTAGAGCATAGTTGGAGCAAATTGCATAAAAAGTCAAGAAATTGAAAACTAACATCACTTCTATATTAGACGGAACAAAATGCGTTCAGCAAACCTTGTTATTGGATAAAAGTGAAGATTTCGGAAACAACTAATACATGTTGAAGCAATGTTATCTACAACATTTCTATAGAGATTTTTTGCAACTTGTATACCTAGTACAATTTCCGTTTAAGATAACAATATTACTTTAATATTTGTACTAGACCTGGTACCAAGAATGTGTACTGCAATGTATATTAGAAACGTTTACAATTGTAGTAATTTTAACAGACAAAAATAGTATAGTAATTGTTTTGAAATAAGGACACATCATTATATAATTAATGTAAGGAAAAGTACTAAAAAAAACGTTAGGAATATTATGTCGCCCCAGAGCAGAGACTTTTTCCTGCTCTGATTATGATGTTTCCTTAATTATTACTAATCATTAAACTGTATTGGAACGAATCTGTTCAAATGGATGTTAAAAAAGGTGACTAACACCCAGCCAATTACTAAAGAGCACATTGTAGTAATTTTGCGTAGAAAGCCACCAAAGGAACCAGTAAATCTTTAATTTTGGTAACTTGGATGAGATTGGTTAATAGAAGACAAACTTAACCAGAAAACTGTACCGAAAAATTGACTCACCTAAACGAGTACAAAATAAAGTTGTGTAAACATCAACTACAGAAAAATTCTACAATTACAAAACATATCAGAACAGTTGCACACATACAGCGATCTTTAAGAAATTTATTGTTATAATTGTTTACTAATTGAAGTAAATCGAACCAATGGCTCCAGTCGCAAGATAAAACGAGTTTTTATTGAGAGGGAATGTTTTCCGAAAAAAATTAATGTTTTTAAGATTGGAAAGAGAACAATTACAGGTCACAGAGCAAAGAGTAACTGGTCGTAGGTAAGACAATATTTAATTAATCGTAATATACAGGGTGTTTCCAAATAAGTGGAAAACTTTCAGATAATGATTCCTTGTCAAAAATTGAAGAGGGTCTTTCATGTAAACAAAAGCTCTGAGGTTTGTCCTTGAAAAGTTACACGTTTCCAAAAATGAGAAAAAAAAGTGTTTTTAGTTTTTTCTCTAAATTTCTGAAGAGTTAAGAAGAAAGTTTTTTGTGGGCGTCTTCTATGTACCAATAAATAAGCTATCTATGAATATTCTTTTAATTTTGTTGTGATCTTTTAAGGGGGTGAAACATGTCACCCCTATTCGCGCTTTCATCAGAACTTTTGACAAATAGAATTTCTAGATTTAAAAATATGTCTTGAAAACAATGATTTAGTGCTAAACTTTTTTAACCCTTGTGTTTTCTCCGTAAAAGCAACGATTTCTTAATAAAAAAAATTAAATACAATATCGTGCATGGACGTATTTATTATCTGTGAATGAAATCGAAGCAAAAGGCGCTTCTGGAATCCTTAAGCAATTCTAAGAAAAAGAGAAAAACAATTCTTTTTCACATTTTTGAAAGCGTATAACTTTTCATGGACAAGTCTAAGAGCTTTTGTTTACATGAAATTAATTTATTTTAATTTAATTTTTGACAAGGAATCGTCCTCTAACAACTTTATGCACCGGAATAAACAGTACTGAAAATAAAAATTATATTTACATATTTTTCAACCTCTGTAATTTAAATGTTCAAAATGTTCACTATTACGACGCAAGCAAGCTTCATATCGATTTAGTAAGTTGTTGAACATATAAAAAGTTTCTAGATTAGATTTAGATTCAACACTGTGTCTTGTTTGGAAAACGATAATGTACTCACACTTTCATTAGATACAACTTAATCAGTAGATATCGATTAAGTTGAGAATAATTAAACTGTTTTGTCAAATTTATTTTGTTCGGTGGAATCCATTCTTGCAGGAACTGAGAAGCACTTCCTTTATTCTATGAGTTCTCAACTTTCGAATATCTTGAATAGATAGTAGCCATTGCAATATTTCTTCTCGAAGAACTACTCGAAGAATACCGTTTCTTTCAATTAAAACATAAAATTTAGAGCATCCCATAAAATACAAACGTCATATGACAAAAAAAGGGTTGTTCGCAATATACTGTAGGTAGCAATTTTTTTGTGGTTCTACAGCAAATATGCCAATAAAATACCGTTTGTATTTTACAACTACAAACGATTTTTTTTTACTCGTGTAATAAAGGGTTGTATCGTAAAAGAGTTGCGGTTCTTTTTATAAGTCGATAGCCGTGTATATAAAAAAACGTAGGAATTGGCAAAAGGGTTAGTGAAATTCTCTGAAAACGGACTGGATTTTACGGCACAATTGTAATTGCATTCAACTCTTTTGCAACGCAGCTATAAACTGAACATTCTTATATCGCCTTTTTCTGTATATATTGCAGTTGTAAAAAAAATGTAAACGCATCCGTATTGTCTAATTGGTCCTAACAGAGAAACAGTCGTACTAACAAGATAGAAACATACACTGGTTATTACTGATAATGATCATCAAGCTTGCAGATGGAACTAAATTATCATATCAGGGCATGACAATCTGTGGTACGAACTCTCTTGAGTGAGTAATGTTTCACATGTTGAGATACTTCCTCAATACCAGCGTAGATGATGGTAGGTATTAAATAACGTACTTGTATCGGTTTTCATTGTTTCCGCTTGGAATAGTCTCCGTGTTGTTAGCAAAGTTCACTTAACATAATTAAATTAATGGAGAACAAGGTAATTACCGGTAATTTAATACGGTACGTAAAAGTTGTCATTTTACCGAGTGGTTTTTTTTGATCCTAAGGCGAATTCGTTTTAATTATGAAATGGTTGCGAAAATATAAAGAAATAACAATTAAACACTTCCTAATTGATAGATTAATATCTCCTTTGAAGGTTAAAAAATACAAACGTTACTAAGAGAGTAAGCATTACGTGTTTTCGTTTTAGGTGACGCCATGACAAATTGGTGGATCATCTAAAATTCTCATAACTTATTGCACTTTATACGCAGAATATACTCAGTGACATTAGAAGTGTTACACCCAGAAGGAGTAATTTGTTCAACTTGATTTTTTGGCATGAAAGTGACTATAGTTAAAGCATGTTATGATAAGAATGTCAATTTTCTATCATTGGTACTTTTTTGCGAAGAAATTCATGTTCATGAGAGCTGAGTAATATAGAAAAGTTTACTTATTGCGTGTGTATTAGCTAGCAGACACATCAAATTATCACACTTGTAACGTTAAATTTAATGCACGACAATTTTATAACAGAATTCTACTCAGATTTTATTGCAAGACGATTATTATGAAAATAACGATATGCACATAGGCTCAGTAATGGTAAACGATGCCAGACATTTATAGATTGATTGATAACATGTCTACTGACACAATTGATTTAATTGACGTTTCAATCTGTCATGAAACACGATAATAAATTGATCCAAATAATGCCACCTGTGATGAGTGAAAAAAAATCGGAAATAAAGGTCTATAAGCGTCGGGTCAGCAGATCTGGCAAGTAAGTTTTGCATCCAGTTGGCACCACCACGATTTATTTAGAGAGATTAACACTACTGTTTTAGTATTTCCAGAGAAATTTCAATGTTAATAAGAGAATAACATTAATACTAAGTCCATCTTGAAAGATTCTTGGCATAAGATAAGTCCAATTGGGTGTTGAGCAGAAGGATGTTTCTTTACGATAAACTTAAGATAATAAAGCTTGTGACTTTTTCAAATTTTCTGGAAGAAACTATAGAAAATATCCAAATTTGTTGTCGCTACTGAATGAAGTAATGATTTGCCGTTTTTTTAATACTTTGTGCCAAATGTAACACCATTCTTTTTCAGTTTTCTAAACTTTTTGGGAGTAATTAGAAATACTTTAGGATGTCAATGACCAATGCCATATTTGTATCTTGTATTATTTGTTACCTAGAAGTACTCCTATTGGCAAATAATTCAAACCTACTAAAGAAAGGCATAACGAAATTTTCAGGCATTAAATAAGCTAATTTCAAATATTGCTTGCGGCATAATACTTACTTAATGTTGTGTTATAATGTAATATTTTCCTGTGTTAGATTGCTTTTACCAAATAGTATGGAAACTTGAAAGCTATACTTTTCTAAGATTTTCGATGATTTGCAATAGTATATTATACTATAAGGGAGAGAAATGCGTTATTTTGGCAGAGGTGCAATGCACCGAGGACAAAATAGCATCTCTCCCGAATGGTATATACTATTTTTTCCACGGTCTCATTAACTTAAAAACACATATTAACATTTAATTTAAATGTCATTTAATGTCATTTAATTTAAATGTCAATAAATAATTTCAATGTTATCTTTTTTTTGCATGAATCACAAACGTTCTCCATAATGTAAACTCCCTTGGGAGTATTATACTCCCTTGGGAATAATCGACTACTTCTGTTTTAATTTTGATGTCATAGAAACTGATTTCTACTCCCGACCGTGGAAAAATATAATTACCTATAAACGATAGCAATATAGTTATCGTAACTCATCCCACTTGATCAATAACTCAAATGAGACAGTTATAGCTGTAGTTTTTTAAATAATAAAATGCAGCAAAAATAAATAAAAATATTGGTTTTTGACAAAACGAATTTATTCGATTTAACGCAAATAGATCAAGTATTATTAATTTATAGTTTGATACTCAATTTATGAATTATAAAGAAGTATGTAACGAGATTTATAATTATCCGCCTATAAATTATGGTGCAATGCTCATAATGCTGTGGCACATTTTCAGTAGATTTCCTGATCCGTTTTCCACAAATTTATTTAACTTCGTGCTTGAAGTACTCATGAGAAAAACCAAAATACAAACAGCATGTTTAATGCACCACCATAAGGAACAATGCATTGCATATGCGGACGATATAGTATTGCTGACAAGATGAAGAAAAGAACTGGAAAAGGTACTAAAACAAAGGATATGGAGATGGGAGAGGAGGTTACAGAAAAAAATAAATACCTAATCTTTAAGGCACGAGTAAAAGAATATAAGCTCGAAAGGGTAAAGCAGCTTAAATACTTGAGGACCGTTATTATCAATAAAGGTCAAGAAGCCGTGGAGATAAATGAGAGAGTATTAAAAGGTAACACAGCAATGGGGTCAGTATTAAAAATGTTTAAGGCAAGAAAAGTATCCAAGCCAAGATACGCATTTACGAAATACGCGCCCTACGGTTTTGTACGCCTGTAAAAGGTGGACAGTGGTGAAGCCTAACAAATACGGTAATAAAGACCTTTTATGCATGGTAGAAAGAGAAGAGGACACCTGAAAGAAAGATGATACTAACAATTACAAGAAGATATAGAGAAAATTGTAGTCATTGATTGGAGGGATAAACCAAGTGAAGAAAATAAAAGCCAGAGGCCTTCAAGATCTATAGCCCTAATATATCCAGATAAAGATATATATCTCTTTTCATATTCAAAAGTGCTTGATGCAGTAGTGCAAAGTACAGGAAGCCATGGTTGAATCTTATTACAGCCATGGAATAGTATAATAGAAGTATAATCTCAATAATATTAATATGAACAAAACAATAGCCAAAACACAATTCAACTTAAAGAGTTTAAATCTGGATAAACTAAGGAAATAGTTATAATAATTACAATAGAAGGACTAGAAAGTAAAAGAAGACCACTTAATTATAGAAAGAAATAGATTAGATTGATCAGAGCGTGTTCAACTTTAAATGCAACTGCTACAGTCACTGTTCAGTAAAAGAAGGTTAATCATTTTTACAATAATTAAATCATTTCTACAATAAATAATAATAAATTAATTAACTTGTCTAACATTAATTTTATGATGTACACTACTAATTGTTACAATCTTCTATTTCACCTGCTCCATTAAAACTCTCTTGGCGGTATAACTAACTTGTAGACTAATTTAAACTAATTCGTAAATAAAACTAATTTAAGAATATTAAACAATAATAGCAATACTACATACACAACGTACCAAATCGTAATACACATTCAGCAATTATCCATCGATTTTCCACCTAAAGGAAGGTGGGCACATCGCTATGACGTTCTTTCAAATATTTTTACGTACTTCGTCTAGAAAACAACATCGAAACAGTAATCGTTCCATTTAAGAAATGAAAGTCTTCCTTAAGTGGCTGCCCACGCTTTCTATGATACCGGCAAGGAAAAAAAAATTACCCCAACCCTCAACTTAAATCGCGCCGGTAATACAGCAAGCGGTACACAATTGGCATGATAGATAATTCCGAACCGACATAGCAATATAATAATGATGATAATTGTGATCGATTTTGCAATTACCCCCTTTTGCATTTGTCGTCCTCCCCCCGCACATGCTCGGCGAGTATGCTGGTGGGATGGTGGTCGATTTATCATTAGGGGGTTGAAAATGAAACGAAAAAAATGTACTTCCACGGTACGTACATTAGCACAGTACAAGGAAAGTTCAGTATACGTATACATGTATCCAGGCGTATACATATGTGTTTGTATAATATCGGTAATACTAATGCGTACAATGAGAGTAAAGGAAATTGATTGTTATATCTTAAAAATGACACAACCTGTAACTCAAATAATTGCCAAATTTTGACGTTTATCAGGATAGCGTTCATTATTATATCATTTTTTGTGATATCTCACGTAAGTTTTAATATAACATTTTAGGCAAACATCCAATACATTTGAAAGTGTGAATTAAATACTTCATAAAAACGGCTACATTTATTTTCACATAACGAGAAGCAAGTAAACCATGACGTCGTTGTACGATCCCAGTTGAAGAAGACATTTTGGATGTGGTTCATCAAGATTCTACTTGCAATACTAGACAATTTTTATATTAAAATAATATTTTGCAACACAACTTTAAACGAAAATTTACAAGATCCAACCATTGGTTTACGTTAATGTAACCTCCTATGTCATTTCAATTAGTTTTTCTGCTGCAAAATGTACTTTACAGCAAGATGAAACGTAATTATAATGCTCCACTATTTATTACATATACTCTGAACTCAAGATTAATCATAAAATCGTCGTACCTGACAATTACCTGTAAATTTCTGACGACTGTGTATAGGAATAGACCTAAACCTTACCTTTTAATTTGAAAATTTAAAAGTAAAATGGTGTTTTTCAACAATGACTATTTTTCTTCGCCAACTTTTATGTAGGAGTGAAATCTTGGTTATTATAGTACCTCATAAACTGTAAAGAAGTAGATAAATTTTGCAAAAGCTTAGAAATGTAAAATCTTATTTCACTTCTTAGAATTATTCCATTACTTCTATCACTATCCTAACCAAAGGTTTTGAAGATGTTTGTTGGTTTATAGTATGTTTAAAATTTCAATTACAATATAATTATGATACTTACATTATTTACAAAAGAGTCCAGCATGATACAATTTCTTACAAATAATATGCAATTTTCTGGCATACAGTGTGTTCCAAAATGAACACACTGTATGAAAAAATTTTCAAATGAAAAAATCTTACATTTTACAAAAAAAATCTTGATAAAAAGCTCTGCATGATTTGCAGAGCCATAATTAAGTACATTTTTTTAAAACATTGACTAGAAAACAGGGAATATCAAAATCATGATTTGCAGTGAGAGTAAAAGTAGCCGTACTTTCAAACTGTAGTGGGGTTGGATTTTCCACGACTGATAGCATCGCAGTAATTTCAATAACGTATCTTCATTTCGAACCCATGCCTGATGTTTCTTTCTAAATTTATTTTCAACAATAAGAATAATTTCTGTAACTATTTCAAACACGCACAGATATATTATTTGACATTTGTTGACAACTATTAGATATTCCAAAGTACTCTATCAAGAACCTGTGTGAAAAACACTAAATGAACGGAATCTTACGATGTTTCGCAACAATTGCTGACGTGTTTATGGAAATATCTTATAATTTTTATCTACAAGTGGGTATAATTTTTTGCTACGTAATAACAATTTCAATTAACATTTTGCCCTCCACTGCAGGTTGAACGTATTTTCCTCTCACTTCAACTCATAACTTTGATATTCCTTGTATTCCAGCCAATGTTTAAAAATGTTGTATTTAATCAAAACACTTTAACAATAAATCAACAAAAAACGGAATACATTATATTCCAAGCACAAACAAATCCACAAAAATACAAGATGAAAATAAATAATTACGAAATAAAGGAAGTCGACAAAATAAAATACCTGGGATTAGTAATACAAAATAATCTCAAATGGGACAAACATATTAAAGAACTACTGAACAAAAATGCAATGGCAATAGCCAAAATATACAAAACACGAAAAATAATCCTAGAGATACTGCCAGAACAAACGAAAGAAAGAAAGAAAATTACAAAGACAACAAAACAAAATACTAAAGCTAATATACAAAATGGAAAGAAAGACTCCTACAACAGAAATATCTAGTAAGACACAAAAAATGAACATACAGCAAACAATAACATTTAAAAATCTTCTACTGATATACAAAATAGAAAGAAATCTAGTAAAAACAAATACAAGATTAAAAACTACAAGGGATACGCACACATATAGAACAAGAAGAGTATCACACTTTCGAATAAACATATTAAAACAAAAAAACAAAAAAAAAAATTGAAAGCGGACATTGTCTGGAATTCGCCCTGTGATTGCTGGTGCATTTTTTTTATTTATTGTTATTTTTTTTATTATTATTATCTTTGCAACCTTGGCAATAAAGACTATATTATTATTATTATTATTAAAAAGTTCCAATACAGGCACTTAAGAATGATAACAAAATATTAAATACAACAAAACACCTTAACTACATACAGTACCGAAAGCAAATCAAATACAAAATATTAAAAGCCAAAATATAACGAAGCTGCATACGAAAAGCAAGGAAAAGGAATATAGGTGACCTCGATACCGTTAGTGCGGGCCGGGATGAATCTGCTTCCTAACCACCCGAGAGGAGGACTGAGGACCCAACCAGAGGATACATATATATTTTGTAATATACATATATAATATGTATATGTAATTATGAATGTATATATACATATGTATTGCTTATTAAATTAAATTGGAAAAAAATTATGGATCTACAAGTCATGCAGAGCTTCTTATCAAGAATCTACGTTTGTGTGAAATGCTTTCTCCATTTGTATAAAACTTTTCGGGACACATTGTACATACACATATGTCTACCCCGCTTTTGCAGAAATGACGGAACCAACCAGAATTAAGCGTGATTTTGATGTATGCATATGAAATCCTGTGGATTTGTAGTGTTTGAGTCTTACTTACCTTAAAATCAGTTAGATTAGGTTTAAGCTGATTCCTAGAAAAAATATGGAACAATACTTCAGCAGTATACAACCAATGGACTTTCTGAAAACATGGGCAGTCACTATCACACATGAAAGTTAGAAAGCCGAACAATAGCATTTAAACAGACAACTTACACAACTTGAATTGCAATTGAATATTGCAAAAGTGTTAACAGAATCATGATCGAGGGTGCCGACGTCAGAATTTATTTAACCACCACTGGCCTATAATAAGCATACCTATATTACGAGTTTGAGGAGCGTTATAAAATTTACGAATATCCAGTATCCTAGGGTTAAAGAGCAACGTTTCTTTTATAGAAAATTTTGAAGGCAAGTTGGCAAAAAAAATAACATAAATTTTAGAACTGCTGTTAGTGCTGATCTATAATTATGTCTTCTTAAACTTATTGGGCCCAATTTTTTGATTCTTTGTACGCGAGACTTTAGAAAGAAATCTAATTAATACAGTCTTGCAACAATCAAAAATTTTGCTGGTTTCCAAATAAAAATTGATTAGCTGTTAAGTTCAATTCCGCTAAGAAATGAAGTGGAAAGTTATCACAGTAAAGCTAAGCGATTATTGTATATGTTACAGAAAAAGTAGATTTTTAGGGAGAGTTGACTCCGTCTCTTACTAAAAGTATCAGTAAAAATTGATTGAAAATAAGCTGGTCAACCTTTCCTAGGAAAAGTTAACTATGCTTGCTGTAGTTTAGTAAAAGTTGATTCAGAGATGTTGCTTCATAGATAAGAGATGCTACAGATAGCCAACTTATAGAATCACTTGGAAGTGTTTAAAGGTTTTTCAAATGCTTTTGCAACACTACATAAATGTAAATCCAAGAAGTGCTTGTTTGAGAAGCAATATGTGTTTTGCAACTCAAAGTGCCACAAGTTTTTATCTTACTGTAATAACATTTCTTTCACTATATCTTATAAAGGCTTCGCTTTTTATTTGTTTTTATTGGATACTAGACCATTTTCATGCAGAACATCAACTTTTACTAACTCAATGCAGTAAGTGTAGATATTCCCTAGGTATAGTCAACTCTGACTAGTAAATGTTGATCAATATTCATCACTTTTCGCTTTTAATCAACTTTTACTGAAGAGACCAGTTAGAGTTGACCTAGACAGTCAGAGTGATCTCTTATTGGAGAATCTACTTTTCCTGTAACATATATCTAAATATGTGGAAGGCTTTGACAGACTGATAGATGTTTTTTTTCACCTTTGTCGATTTATAACTACAGTACCATCGCGATGGTGTGAATATTTGGCCCTGAAAAACTGCCGGTGGTGTGAACAGGAAATTATTTGTGTACATTGAATTGTGCATTATATGTTTATGTCGAGGTTTCATTTATTTACCACTCGGGAAAGTCCCTTATTTTATTCTTTGAGGCATGTATACTAAATACGCCGTCGCCATGTGTAAAGGTTCAGTTATGAATATGCCTCCAATGTAAATACATTGTATGAATGCTTAGAGCAAGATGGGAAAATGAAAGAAATTTTTGAGTTTAACAGAAAAAAGCCAATATAATCGTAGAACGTAAAAATTAATGCCAGTCACAGTGTTATCTAAAAAATACGGAGTTTCAAAATCAACAATTTGTACTACTAAAAAAAATTAAAAACTTACTGCCGATACGATAACTTACACGGTAAAACCGTCGAAGAAATGCACATTAAAAAAGTCGGCATTTCCGCTTTTAGAAAAATTATAAAACTGGTTTCTTAAACAAAGAGACAAGAAGTTTTCAGAATGCATTGTCACTATCAACACAATTGAATATTGATACTTTCACAGCCAATGATGATTGGCTATAAAGATTTAAACATTGTCGTGGCATAAGGTGTTTGAAAATTACAGGGGAGAAATTAGTAGCCACCCCAGATGTAGGAGACCCTCTCAAAGAGGATCTAAACCATATTATTCAAGAGCATGCGTAAAGTGGCACCAGATTTATGATGCTGAGACAGGATTGTATTGGCGCTTATTGCCCGACAGAACTTATGTTACATTTGCTGAAAAAACCACTCCTGGATTAAAAATTTCTAAGCAACCACTGACGTTTATGGGTTGTGTAAATGCTTCAGGAGTATCAAAAAAATCCAAGATGTTTAAAGAATTTTAACAACCCATTGCTGTACAAAACACTAGAAACCCGTGAATGATCAGCGAACTCTCTAAGGAATGGTTTTTTCGACATTTTGTACCTGAGCTGAGGGTTAAAATTATCTACCGTGTGTTTCATACGGATGATTATTTCAAAGTTATCAATTCGTTATCAGGAGTAACCTCAGAAAGCAATTCTCCTTGTGGATAATGCCCCGTCCTATCCACCAGCAACAGAACTGAGGACTAGATATGGGATGATTTTTGTAAAATTCTTGCCTTCTAATGTTACATCTTTGCTCCAATCCACGGACCAAAATATTTTAGGGTTCCCCAAACTATACTATAAGTTCTGTAGTAGCAACGGAAGAAGGAATAGCTGTAGCAGTCAGTAAGATTTAACTTAAAGATGCAGTAATACGTTTGGCTGCGGCTTGGGAGAAACCTAATCTCAACAGTAATAAACACAATCAATATCTGAAGAAACTTTGGTTCCTGATGCTATTAGATATAGGATAAATTTACTAGAAGAATTTGCTCCAGTAGGTTAATGCATAAGAGGTTTTTAGCATAATCAAAAACTGCAAATTTTAGGCTGACTGTAATGTTGCAGATGTGGAAGATTTAGACAAGGGTAGGGCGGCAGATGTTGTGGAAATGTCTTCTTCAGATGAGGGTAAAACTGACTCCATTGAAGAAAAGATTTGCCAGTCCGACGCAATTAAAACATTTAATGTAGCTGCAGAATGGGTAAATCAAAATTCCATATATACGAGTGACATCATGACTTTGAAAGCAATTCAAGAAAAGTAGTGAGCTAAACGAGCTTTATCAATTGTGAGATTATTGTCATAAAAACTAAAAAAATTATGCTCATGTTACTCTACAATACGAATATACAAACAAAATGTTCATAGCACTCAAATCTCAAAAGCTCTATTTAATATTGGTCATGTTTAAATTAGAAGTATTAATTGCTCAATATTTTGTTGTTTTATTGCATTTTTTCAGGATCTGTAATAGTAACACCTTTAAATTCTGATAAATGGCTTGTCAATGCGTATGCATGTTTCCCAGTTTTGTGGGTATAGTGACTATTGCTGTTTAGTGCAAAAAAATTATGCCGCAAGATTAATACCACAATGTCCTTATAATTTTTATTTTAGATTTAATTTGGAAAAAGTTGTGTAATGATTTACGTATCAAGTCTAAATTGTTCATACTTGAGCTAAAACTGTTGTGGGGACAAGATGCCAATTTTGTGATGATATCTACAAGGACACGAAGTAAGCTAATAAAAAAAAAATTAATAGTCTTTTATCTAAAGTATCTGAAAAGTCATTTCTGAACCAATTCCTTCTTATTCTTTACAGTAATTATATTTATGATCATTTATAGGTATTTTAGTGTTTTAATTTGCATAGTGGATACATATTATCTTGAAAACGCTAGTTTTATTATTAAGAAGGATGACAGGTGGGATAGATTGTACTGAGTAAACAGCAAAAGGCCTGTTCCTATACATACAGTTATACACTTTAATGCTATAATCTTTCGGGGCACATCATTCAGTATTTAAATGGTTGGTCAGTTTTTATGACATTAGATAACACAATGATATAGGTGAATTAGAAAAGGTGCCAGATTAGGGTTCTAATCTTCTCTGGTCACTATTGATTTATTTATTAGCGTATCTTACCACCAAAAAAGTTAAAATATTGTACATATTACAAGCCTAGCCAAAATTCAACGCGATTAAAGTTAAATCTCTTTAGCCACCCTCCTTGCAACCCTGACCTAATAGTGTAATTTCGCATTATTTCCGTTAGTGGATGAAGCATTTAGGGTGGAAATTTTATTTCGCTGAAAAGCTGTTAATAATATGAAGGGTGCGCAAATCTATTAGAACAAAATAGATAAATTATTTTAGATCAGAGGAATGTAAAAAATTATGGATTAATTCGTCTGAACTAAAATTGCAAAAGGAGTTGATTCTACCCAATTCTTTTGTTTCTTCTTTTATTGGATTTTTGGATGAATTCTATGCGAAATAGGCGTTTACGCCTTTCATGGGCAGCCACGTATATACGGTGCACGATGCATTCGGCGAGGATATCACGCCTTCTCTCTCTTCCCGAATCGTCGCTAGTCTATCGAGTTTCCTAGTTTCGTTCGCGATCTACTAGACACCTTACCCTGTATCGTACAACTACAATGTACTATATATACATATACGTATACATCTACACGCATACTCTCTCACCCATAAATGTGCGTGTATGTGTGTGCCTGAATCTATGTGTATTGGTGTATTCTACCCCCACTATGATCATCGCGAGTAGTAGTCGGTGTGTCTCTCCCTCACCCCCGCTTGTTGCGTGAGTCCGCCGATACTCGTCTATTCTATACACACACAACCCCCCACTAAAATGCAGGGTTTTCGATAAACATTTTTCAGAATTGGTGCCGTCGTTTTGACGAAAAGTTCTCTACTGTGTTCGTGCGTACGCGGTCTTTACGCGTGTGCGTCCAGATACGCGGCTAATATACCGAAAAAAAAGTGCGCACACCACAGTGCACTCGCTATAATACTGCTATACTGCCCCACAATTCTTCTATTAGAACAGACCCAGGTTATCCAACCAATTCGGCCAGAAGCGCGAACTCATTCTGAACTTGCTGGCTATTCAGTTTGGTTCCAGTTTAGTACATAGTTGCATTCAATCAAATAATTCCATGCTGCTGTTGTTGTTGCTCCTGCAGTTCATTCTAGTAGCGTTACTGCCGCCAGCAGCGGTAAACTATCGAGAACCACGCAACGTGTTTCGCAGCTTTTTTCGAATGTAGTAGTAAACGCGAAAAAAATTCGCGAAAATACGCGGAAGTCTCACGCAATTTCCGGTTGCACGCGTTCAAAATATCGTTCGCCTTATCACCCGTTATAGTGTGTAATGTTATTCCTGGAAAATTTGTTGCCATATCGTCATCAAAATATCCACCATCGTATTTGAAAAAGAGGGTGAATTTAAACGGAAACGGAGGAAACGATAATTTTTGCGTAAGTTAGGTTTATTCCTATTTGCTAAGAATAATTTTGGGTTAATTTCGTTAAACAAGGATGAGTATACGTGTATACAATATGCAAATGTTATTTATAGACCTACTACTTGCTATATATTATATGAATGTGTAAATATAAAAAAGTAACTGGTGCATGCTATATCGAACCCCCCTTTTTATTTAAATGAGTCTTATCGGCTCATGATCTCGGGGTTGAGGGTTACTAAGCAGGTGACTTTTCACAAAATGTATATAAACTGTATAAATTGGGTGTTTTATATACATAATTACGTTTCTTTTCGTGTAAAATTCAAATAAATTTTAAATATAGTTAACCCCCAATTCTCTCTATTAAAATTTTAAAATTTATTTAAATTTTGACAATATGAATTAAATATTTCTTTTATTTTAAAGTTATCCCATCGATACTTTATTTTATTGCATAAATTAATTCATGTATTAAACTTGAAACACATTGCAAATACAAAGAAAACTCTAATAAATAAATTTGGGAAAAATATATAAAGTCGAAGGTATATAACTTTCAAACAATATTACCCTCCAGACCGACAGAAATATGCACTGATTTGCATACAAGGGATCCTTAACTTCTAACCTTTTATAATGTCTTCTTGCATTTGTTTTAAAAGCTAAAATGCACGTTAAAGATCGATATGGAAATGTTATTTTTAACTGGCACTCAATTTAAAACAGAATAATGTAACATTAGATACAATGGATGACTTCCTCTTTAAGTGCTATGTTAGAAGTTAGTTTTAGTTTCGTATAAAATAGGGTTGTCTTTAAATTAGTGCTAAATAGTCACTTAAATTGCAG